>VZRM01001618.1:434580-449972 GCA_013397955.1 Grantiella picta
AAAGGTAGATCAGAATGAAATTTGAAGAGTAGAGAGGGTTTACAATTTAAAGGCCATCCCAGCTGGACCAGGGCGCTAACCTTTAGAGCTCTGCCTGTGCATGCGCGCGTGTGTTCGTGTGTCTAAGCAAGCAAGCGAGGGGCAAATTCCAGCCGCTGCAACCCCTACAGAAGTTTTGCAGGGAGGAAGGACAGGACGGAAAGTTCGGAAAGCAGGTCCGAAGTGGTCTGTGAGACCGGGGAAAGTCCTTCGGCGCTAGTCCGTGGCGAGCTATGATGGGAGCCCCGCATCAGTCTCCTCCTGGTCTCCCGGGTACCGCGGGCGAGCCGCGGCGGGGGGCGGCGAAAGGGACAGGCTGAAAGTTGGCATACAAGCGGCATCCTCTGTGCCTGCCGACAGCACGGTTGGAGGGAGGAAGAGCGCATCTCCCGCGTTTGCGCTGTCCACGATAAGCTGTGGCAGCCACTGCATTCATTTCTCTGGGGCACTGAAATCTCTTGCCTTTGCCTGGGAATAATGCCGTGGTTTGTATCTATTTTAATTTAAATCAGCACCCCCGCACACACTTTAATGTGGAGGGGAAGGTGAGTAATGATTAGAAAGTCACCAGGCTGTTACCGATCTTGCGCGCTGAATTCCTAGCAGCACTTTTTTTTCTGCTTCCATCTGGTCTAAAGGTGGTGCTTAAGGCACGTTGCTCTTAGCAACCATCCTCAGGAATGCCTGTTTCTTTGGACATGGCTAAATGGGTCCGTATATCATTGTGGGGTCTATTTTGCAATCAGTCGGATCCATAATCATGGCCGCGAATTTACTGCTAGGCTGCCTTTAATCTGACACTGGCCGGCTTCCTGTCTTTCCACGAACTGTGATTCCTAATAGGCTCCGAGAATCTGTCTCTAGGAGCCTGAGTTACTTTCAGGTGTAGCTGTGTAAACAAACACCTTCCCGATCACAGCACTATAGCAAGAGGAGGACTTTCCTTTGGAGTGGCATTCCCTCTGAGTTGTTAGTCCAGTGTACCTCTAGAGACAGCCCTAGAGAGCAGCGCTTTGGCAAGCGTTAGAGTAATAAATAATCCCGAGGCTGAAAGGTGTGCAGCGCATCTCTGTTACCCAGTGACATGGTGGTACATGCATATGTTTTACAGTTCCCTTCCCAACTGCACCCTGGTCACACAGCTGGCCAACGAGCTGTGCTCACTCCGTTGTTTGTGGCAGCGAAGTAGAAATCCGTTTCTGCATCTCTGTGTGCTTTTCCCTGTCTTTGAAAAGAGTTGCCGCCAAACCATCACTGAACATTAGAAGTAGGTAGGGAGCAGTTTGTAAGTTTATTTTGTTATGGAGAATGTTAGACGTGAAGAGAGCAAGAAGACTTTTTCCCTGCTCATCCGGGCCTGTTGCACATCTCTGTTTTAAAGAAGTCTGGATTTAGCTTAGTCCAGGCTAAGTCACGCTGTCTGTGACCACGAGGACTTTCACTCCTTCCCCAAAGGCTGACATCTCTGTCTCTGTATAGGGCACAGCAGGGTGGAGGGAAGGAGCAGACAGTGAGCTGTGGAAAAGCTTTGGTTATTTCTAAGGGGGAATTCCCCACCGCCTCCTCCGGGTTCCCGTGCTATCTGTTCCTTCGCGACGTCCTTGCGACCAGGAGGACAGGATGCCGTGGAGTCCTTCTCGAGGAGAAGGGAGAGCTGAGGAGATTCCCTCCAGAAGGCAGCCTGCCAGCCCCCGCTCTCCTTCCTCAGCCAGCAGTGCTATGGCAACAGGGGAGAGCTTGAAGCCTGCCAGAGCTGCAGCCCCCTCATTCCTCCTGTGCAAATTAGCCACCATGGATTCGCATTGTCCTTCCCACGGCTCCTCTCATTGTTGGGACTAGCCAGCATATCCCTTCTCTCCCTCCCTCCCTCCCTCCCTCTCTCTCTAAAGCTACCTTTTAGCGACCACACAGGGAAGTCGAACCGCCTAGGTTGTTTGTCAAATTCGGGAGGTTATTTCTGTCTGTACCTTATGGAGCAAACACACAAAGAGCCTGGTGCCATGGCATCATTCTCTCCCCAGCGACACTCGCTTAGGCATCTGGACACCAGCCTGTTGCTGCTGCTGGATTTGGGCAACGTGGTATTTGGACATCACACGAGGCACCCTGCCTAAGTGACACTGTGCTTCATGGGGCATGCGAATATGTTCCCTCCCTTGCCCTTTCTGAACAGCTTCCCACGAGCGAGCCCAGGAAACGCTGAAGGTGAGGCTTGTGTAAACGGTGCTCGAGGGTGTCAAATGAGAACAGCACTGAAGCATTGATGCGGATAAAAGGATAGGTCCCACCTTGACGAGGGAGAAAAGCAGCAGCCTAGTATTTGTCTCTCCGCTGTGCTAAGTGTGATGGAAACCTTTTCCTTATCACTTGGCACCGAACAAAAGCCAAAATACGTGACCGCCGGTACACTCTTTATGTTATCAGGGGTCACATTTCGCAGCTTTCCGATTCACTGCTCCTGTATAAGCGCAGACCCATGGCAGCGGCTCCCAAGAAATTCCAGGGAACTCGGCGGATCCAGAGCCCAGCCGAGCCGCCCCTCTGCCCACGATGGCTGAGCACTTCGGGCTGCCTTTTCCTCCTGAGGACATCCCAGCGCCTTGTCCCTGAAATGCTGAATTAACAAGCCATTAAGAGCTGTGTACCACCAGTAATTGCTCACCTGTGTTTTCAGAAACCCACCCCTTTTGTCTTGCCCAAGGCAGTAAGAGCCCTGCCTACTTAAACCCCTTTTTCCCCCCACCTACTATTACTATATGGAGTTTGATTGTCCGCTCTTTGAAGTCTGGAGCGCTCTAAAATGCTCTCTTTTATTTAAACTGCCTGTTTCCGGCCTTGTCTCTACTGCCGTGAGCAATTCGTCTTTCCTACAGCAAAGGTGTGAAGAGAGACCTGTGACGGGAGGGTAAAAGCGTTTTGGCCACTGCATTTGCTCTCATTATTCGTAGAAGTGTGATGAAAGACTAAAGACCTCCACTGCAGGGGGCTCAATTGCCTGATAAGTGTTAACCCACTTTGTGTGATGTTTTATTTTCTTCAGGACATTCAAAAAGGGTAAAGACAAGTAGAGGCATATACCTGTAGTTTCGACTTTTTGTTGCTTTGGAGTTGCCTGACTTGAAGCAGATGAGAAAGGGAGCTGAATGTTTTGTGTTACAATGAACTATAAAAGAAGGGTGTGTGCGTGCATGAGGCTTCTTCCAGCTTAAAAGCAAAAGAAAGTCAAGAGAGAGATAGGAAAAACTTTTCAAGGAAAAAAGGAAGAGTTTTGAACTCTTACCAGAAACATTTCTTACTACTATTTTTTTTCCTTAAAATACACCATATCAAGTCCTCATGAAGCCTAGCACTTTCCTGTTGCCCTACATAAAATAGTGATCATAGCAAATCAAACATTATAAAATCGTGTACTCTTTTTGACTTAGGGAAAAAAACCCCTCATTTTTAAACTCCATTGTGGGAGCCCTGAGAGGGGAATTGCTAGTCGCTTGAGTCTTCTTCTGTGAAGATTTAGCATGGGTTTCATCTGATTTACTTCTTAACTGAACTCCTCTGTCTCAAAGAAATTGAGTTTATATCCATATAATTGTTTTTATTATGATCTCAAGAGTGGCTAAACCAGAGAAGAGGCTGGCTCGTTGCATCCACTGCCTGTGCAGCTGACAGTGGGTGTCAAACCACACAGTTTCGGGATTCAGAAGACCATTTTGAAATGGTAGCAATTAAAACCAGTGAAGTCATGGCACGGCAGTGGCAGCTAGCTCTGTGCAGACGTGTATCAGACAAAGAGTTCAAGTGAATAATACCTGCTGGGTAATGGGGTAGAGCTTTCTCAAGGGACTTGCATTAACTCTCCTGGATGTGTACTTTCTTTTCTTTGGATTTTGCATTGACATCCTTTTAGTGGAAGGAGGTAAGGTTTCTGCCTCTATTTGAGAAAAACAAAAAAATGCACATATCTTGATTTAGTGGGGGAGGCGCTCTGCCTTCAGATCAAGAGTGTGATGAAAATCTGCAAGCCAAACTCTTATGGAAGCCCTCAGGGGTCCGTGTCTTGGAAAGTCCAGCGTTCAGAGCCAATGAAAAATTTACTGCCAAGGACAAGAAGCTTTCAATATCTGTTAACATCCTCACGAAGAGGAGTTCATAATCAGTCTTATAAACAACAACAGAAATCTTTGAAAGAAGAGTAAGGTTAAGAGCCTCGGGAAGGTAGCAAGGAGGTGAGAAGCATTGTTATTGACTGGTCTAGATTAAACAGCACAGAGGAAGATTTCAATTTGATAACGTCACAACCCTTCCTGTTTTTCTTTGCTGCTTCTACTGACAATTTTGTAAGGTAATTAAATTGGCTGATTGAAGTCACAGTGGTCATGGAGCGATAAAGACCGTTTGGATTTAATGGAATTTAGAAACAACGGTGCACTGCACACAACTCTTACAGAACGAGAATTTTAATGACTCATTCAGGGTGCTGACTACATAGAACGTCCTGGACGAGTTTAATTGAAAGGGCAAAGCTGATTAGCTGTATACAGTCTTTATTGCACTAGATAGGGGAATTAGAATTATCCTTTTAAAAGACTCATTATTGCATTATCAAGATTTAATGTAGGTTAAGAAAGCCTTCATCCGTGTGGGCTTTCTGGAATATTCCCAGATCCTTTCACCCAGTGTTTGGAACACCAATAGTCTCATAAAATGATTTTCACACACTTGTCTGATAGCTTGGATTCTTACTGACTGCTTATTCTTACTGATAACTTGTTTCTTACTGACTGCTACTTGTCCTTTGAAGAGATGCAAAGTTCAAGTAATACCTCCAGTTTAAATGGGGTTGCTGAATGAAACGATTTCTGCCACCAGAGATAAGAAACTAGAGAAAAAGAGATTTTTCTAAAATCAAATATTAGAGTATAGTTTTATTAGTTTAATTTTATATAGTTTTTCTTTTCCATTTATTTGTGTATTTATTTTATACTAGAGAAAATCCCCTCGATTTAGGAAAAAAGCAAACCAAACATTTTGTAGTCATTGTAAATAAGCAGGTCTTTGTCCCCTGCTTAATGTATTTACCTTGTCTGTTTCTGAGTTTTAACCTTCATCCTCTTTAATCTCTTTCAGACGAACAATTACTAGAAGGTATGTCAATAATGCAAAAGAGAAACTAGAAGGTGCCTTATTTCCATACTCCCCCATCTGCAAGGCAAATTAATTTTTCCTGAATAAGCTTTTTATAATGTAATGCTGTAATGTATGTTGGAAGATTAGATTAAACAACATGATAACATAATGAGATAATGTCATTATGCTGTCATATCTGAATTGGAATATGGAGAATCAAAGATCACTGTCATATTAATACTTATAATTTTGTGTGTGTTTTCTCCCCTTTCTCCTCCTCACTCCCGCCCCGTTTGCCCCCTGAGTCCTTTGGTTCCTTTATTATACAATAATAATTGTCTTAGGCACCTTCCATTTAAACAGCCAAAGCTTTCAGTAATGCAAAGAATACAGAACAAACATGTGATGATCATTATTCCAATACTGGAGCTCAGCCAGATTTGGATAAACTAGGTGGTGTAGTAATGCTATGTAAAACACTAAGCAAACTCAAAAACATAATCTAAATTTCATTAAAAATACTTCTTAATGAATTAAAACCACAATGCTTTCTTTTTTCCCTTTAGACAAAAATTAGAAGTAACCAATGGTTGTAGTGCTCATGTCAAGATTGCTCTTTTTACATTGCTGTGAGCTGTGCTTGCATCAAAATTTGGAAGTGACTTGGATCAGTCAAGGATTCAGATTTCCTTGAACATTTTTCTTCTAGTCAAAAATGCTATTGAAATACAGTAACTCTTCTAGGAATGTGTTTGGTAGGTTGCTTTGCAATGAAGTATACATTTTTAGATAACATATTTTTTAAAGTGTTTCCATTTCCCGGTCTTTCTGCCTGGAGTACAGGAAAAGAGGTTCCCTGCTGGTATTGTGAATGGAGTCTATGATAGGTTGGATAGTCTATGATACGATGGGTTTCATCTGCTCTACTTCTTAGCTGAACTCCTTTGTCTCAAACAGATTGAGTTTATCTCCATATAATTGCTTTTATGATCTCAAGAGTGGCTAAACCAGAGAAGAGGCTGGCTCGTTGCATCCACTGCCTGTGCAGCTGACAAACCACACAGTTTTGGGTTTGGTTTGCGTTGGTTTAAAGCACAACTACAGTGTAGAGCTTGGATCACTTGTTCTTAGTTCACAGTTAACTTTTTTATTATCAATGCATTGGAAGGTAAATTAATTTATGGGTCTCAGAGAATTTAATTTTTTGAGAAATATATTAATTCACATTAACTGAATGTGTGTTTAATTATATTAGTATTTGCATTCACATACTCTTTTAAACCTCATTTTTTCAAGAAAATATCTATTTGGATTTAAAGTCAATTAAACTAGGAATGTTGAAAATGTCTGTCAGCATTCCATCATAAAAAAATCCTTTTTTGTTAGAGTCAGTAGTTCTTGTATAGTGCTTAATAACTGACAGAAGAACAGTCCAGGGAGAGCTTTTCTACTTGGCTGTCAGGGTCTGTTGTTTGGGAGACTTGATGTCCTTTTAAATTCAAATTATGATTACTTTTTTTCCCTTCTTCTTTTCCTCTATCTTGATATCCTGATATCTTGATATTTAAGCATATGACTCTGATGTTTACTAATTTTAAAACATTTTATCTGATTTCAATATATCTCGCTAAATCTTAGCATCTATTTTTTCAGAAAAATGGAAAAAGGTTGTTTTGTGGGTTGGCAGAATAATTTTGAAAGAAAAATGGTTGGTTGTCTTTTTTAAAAATTTTTGTACCTTGAGTTATTTTATCCTTTCTTCTCACTTCGCCTTTTTCCTCATTTATTTTTAAATGGTGAAATGGAAAGTGATTACTTACCTGGAAGAGGAATGTATGTTTGAATATGTGTTTTTGGGTCCTTTTTGGGAAGTCTTTGTTCTTCTAACTTTCAGGGAAACCCCATGGAAAAAGTAAAAAATCTGGAAGTCCTCATTTCTGTCTTAAACTTCTAGTCTAAGCCATGCCTTCAGGCTCCTCTGCAGCATTTGGAGACTGAAAGAGGCAGAAGGATTAGACAAGGTTGACTTAAGCTGGATAACTCTCACATGGCTTAAGTTAGGCTAGATGAACCATGTCTCTCATGGAATCAGCAATATGGGGGAAGTCAAAGTGGACTGAGTAGGGCTTTTTGTTTTCTCCCCAGGCTTGTTTATTACCACATATTGAACTCCTTTTTTCAGATTGAAATTTAAAAGGGAAATATTAATATTTAAATGGCTCATCAGTTTCTTTCTGATATGAAAATATGAAAATGCTGAATCAGAGATGGCTCACTCATTCTACTAGAAACTTGCCAGCAAGTGGGTGGTGCTTGTTTTCACAATAGATAATCATAGCTAGTCCTGTAAATAAGGACTTTTTTGTGAATACATATATTTAACTGATTACTTACTCTACAGAAATTTATTGAATAAAGCTTATCACACTTGATTCAAAAGGTGCAGACCTATTTCACTCTGAAAGAGTGTGCCATCTTCACACATAACTCTCTATGTCCAGTACAATATTTCAATTGTCACATTCCTCTGAATATAAAAATAGCTATTACATTAAAATGGTTTTTGTCCTAAGGTAAATGATACTGAATGTAAAACAATCTTCTTTAAAAAAAAAAAAGCATACACATGATCAGGTAACAATCAGGGTAAATTTATTAAGGATTACTTTATTATTTAACTTGCCATCCATTTGGTTTTTTGTCCTTCCCTAGGAGCTAAATATATACCAGCTATTTCAATCAGCTCAAGAGCTAAACATATGTCAGCTATATCAATCAACTCACATTTATGCTGTTATTTAAAAGTTGCACAATTAGGACATGATTTACCAAAGAGTCCATAATTAAAATAATTACACTAGTAAGCATGAAACATTTACAAGAAAATCTGAGTCTCATAGCTCACAATGGTAACATTTGACTTTCACTTTTTTAAGCTTGTAAGCAAATATTTTCAGTCCTGACCCAACTGCTCACATTGTAAATCTTTGATGAAACCAGTGATTTTACTTGGAAACCAATTAATTCTTCTATTTCTACCTATATTTTCAGTGTGAATGCTCAATCATCAGTCAATACCAGCTACTGAAGTTGTCAGAGATGAACAGTCCTTGAGAGTTTAGTGCTAAGTTGATTTATGATAGTGTGTTTTTATTTTTTCTCCAT
The DNA here is from genome assembly GCA_013397955.1 of Grantiella picta. Lineage (NCBI taxonomy): Eukaryota > Metazoa > Chordata > Aves > Passeriformes > Meliphagidae > Grantiella > Grantiella picta. Next base: position 442,909 of record VZRM01001618.1, read on the forward strand.
GGGTGGTAGGAAACTTTGTAAAGTTTCTTATACGTAATGATTCAAAACTACAATTTATGGATCTAATATTGAAATAAGATTACTTGCAGTATGCCTTAGGTCTGATTATCCTCTAACTTACTGTTCAGATCAGTGGCTTGTGTTAGTATGAAGTGAAATAAGAATCAAAACTGTAAGCTGTAGGATGCCTTTTAGAAAAAGAGTGGTTTGGATTTCTCTAATGCTAAAATTAAGTAATTATGTTAAAGTTCATGGAAATTTGCCAGTTTATCCTAGGTATAGTCTTTGCCTGTGTGAATTGGTGATAGAGTATTCTTCCTAAGTTGCGTGATTAGGTCCATAGTGATGTTGAATACTATGCTCTTCCAGGCAAACCATCTGTGCTGGTTACCATTAGCAAAGATGCTAATTCCAGAACCTGTCTTCCCTTGCCATTTTTTCTCCCAATTATCATTTAAGGTCACACTACCATTTTTTACACCTACATTTGTTATTCAGTTATTGACCCTAACAATATGGAGGCATGTACCATAAAACAAATTCAACATGGTAAAACTAATTTTGGCTGATGGTTGGTTTGTTCTTTTTCTTAAGTTGAAAAGGGAGTACTCACTGGTTAATGCAGTTCAGTAGTAGCAGAACAACTTGTTTCACTGATAAATGCTGTAACAGAATCAGAAACATTGAACTATGTAGAATTATATGTAAATAACAGTAGCAAACATGAAGATTGCATATTCTGTAAGAGAAATGTATTTTCTAAAACAATAACTTCATTGTTACTTGGAACATTTATCCTACAAAGCAGGAAATCTTTAAAAAAAAAGTTCCATGTTACTTATTCATTAAGAAGATGGGTAAAAAGGTACATTGGAAAATTAGAAGCACAGAGAGTACTCTAAAACAGTGGAATTAATTGTCTTCTAAAATGCTTAATCACAGTATATTTTAGGTTTATTTACATTAGTGGCAACATGTACATTCACACTTCCTGCATTTCAAATATTTAAAAAATCCATACAGAACTTTTAATAAATTATCAGCATGCATCTGAGTATTATATTATAATTCATTCATGTTTCATATTGTGCCACTTAAGGACCAATATCAGGAATGAGCTCTAGGGAATTTAACTTGTAATCTCTTTGCTTATCAGATTTCTGCTGTTCAACAATGTTTACAGTTTTCATGTATGCTATACTAACAAAGTAGTTTTTTTTAATACAAATTATTAGAAGACCCTACCCCAGCCACCTTTTCAAGTGAATGACTGTGCATTTTAAAAATGTATTTATATACTGCTTAGAAATATCTATTTTTTTCTGGTGTTATGTGGCACCCATATATTCTTCTAGCCCATGCAGCAATGCAAGTTTGGCGTTTCATTATCTGAGGCTGATTTTTAAAAATATTACTGTACAAAATTAAAATTCAACACCAGTAACTGGTCATAGCTAATTTGAGGGCAAATTTGCATTTCTTCCTTTTAAAAGAAAATTTCAACTACTGAGGGAGTGTCTTGCTGATTTTTAACAACTGTGCTTTTGAATCAGTCTATTTTCAAAGCTAAGTTTTTTGGTTCTTGCCTTCATACCTTGAGGTGCTGATCTATTTTAGTCAATGAACTACTTGGACATGCTCCCAGATAGCCCTGACCACACTCTTCTCTTCATTTTGTTTAAAGAAAAAAGTTGACAGGCAGGATGGAGGTGGTTTGAGAAAAATAATGTGGATGGATTCAAGGCCACAAGTGTTGAACAAATAACAGGAATGGAAAAAACACCGTTTGCCTAAAAAGGCCATATGTAGAGATGTACAACTGTGCAAATACAAAGATTATTTTTCTGTCTAGTCAAAATCAAACATAAAGATAACATTTGACAAAATGATCTCATGATTCAACACAAAAAGCATAATTTTTTTAAAGCCAAGAATTTGCTAAGTTAAATCCTTTTGCTTGTAATTGAATTCTGAGTGAGATGTTTACACAAAGAGCAGAAACACAGTTAAATAATCTGGTTTTACCCAGATTTGATCTTAGCCTTGAAGGAAGCATTCATGGGGTCAGTTCAGGAGAAGCTGTAAGCCCTCTGCATGCCTCATCTGTAAGCAACTGGGAAGAAAATGGAAATTTTTGAAAGATACATGTGACTTCCTTTCAGTACTGCTATATGTATTTGTTTGAATGTCCTTGAGAAGGAAAGACTATAAAATATGAGTGTTATTAAGGCTTATCTCTTCAGATCTCGGCAGACTCTATCATTCACGACATTCAATATGCCTGCAGAAACTTACTGTGTGACTGTGATACAGCTAAGAAAAATGTGTTCAAAAATGCATTAAATCAGATTTCCTAATGTCTTTTCAAACCTGCCTAAACAATGAAAAATCACATTTAAAGATCAAATCAACATTAGTCAGTCAGAGCATGTTCAGTGTCATCCATTTGTGACCTTTTGTGTCTAGACACCGGAGATTTCAAATTGAGCTAGAGATTTGTATCATTCTGTGATCATCAATGTTCTTTAAACACTACCTTTGTTGTAACTTAAGGTAAGACTGTGCCCTATTCTCAAAAAAGGAGTGTGGCTTGCTTTTCAGATTTTCCACTCTATTCATTCATGGAAAGATGCTTGAGTTGGATAAAGTTATTGTATTTAGCTGTCTTGTGGCCGCAGGCACTCTGTTCACATTGATTGCCTTTATTCTCCTTACTGTCATCTTCCAGTTTGTAAACAAGTTGTAACACATTTTTGGAAGCCTTCTTCACTCTAATTCTACAGACAACCAGAACCCCTCTGAAGATATAGGGATACAAAATTGGAAGCTCTGTTTTCTACTAATTCGTTTATTTACAAAAGTAAACAACAATATTTTCACTAATCCATATTAACAATTGATTATTGTACTTTTGATGAAAAGTGCCTATACTTATTTTTCGGCAATAATTTGAATGCCACAAAGTGTTCTTTGTGACTTGAACAAAGGAACTGGGCAACAATGGTTTTACAAGTACAGCCCTATGTGAATGTGTACAGGCACACACATTTTTGTGCTGTGGTGACCCAATGTAGAAGAAAATGTGGGAGTATCTTCCCTTTGCTGGAGTTGTCGTTAATGTAAACCAGAAGTGCCTGAGGGTGCATCAGGGGTCTTAAATGGAAGGACTCCTAAAGATTATCCATCTGCTTCCTGACAAGTAGTGTGAGCCTAGGATAGCAAAGAGCTGTGAAGGTGGCAGAATCTGTTCTCATAGAGTGTGATCTTCATGAATATTTTCAAAGTGGTTGTGAAAAGAAAACAAAAAAATTCAAGCAAAAAATCATGAAATTTAGCAAAGAGCCCACAAAGTCAAGCATATTTATGACAAGAAAAAAAAAAAGAGAACACTGGAATTTTCTACCTTAAAAAAGATAAACTAAATTCTGTGAATGAAGCTGTGGATATATACATGTTCCTGCACACAACACCCCACTGCAACTGCTAAAAATATAGAAGTGGTGCTTGTTAAGGCATCAACTCTATTTGTCATGGAGCAATATTCTTGATGTAAGGGAAATCTTAATTTAGAGAGGATTTACCTGTGTGAGACCCAAAGTAACTTCATTTCACTACACTTTTAAGAGGAGGTTATTATGCCAATGTTTCTGGGTTCAACTAGCAGTGCTGTAAATCAGTTGGGTCTAGTAAAGTCCATTTCCACTACAGCTTCATGTCTTAATTAGTTAGATTAAAACTACAGCCCTGCAACAACCCCCTAGGTAGGTTTTCTGGGTTTTGGCTCTAAGGAGCCATGATATGCTGAGCATTTAATTCTTTGCAGTTCAATTAGGGGAACTCCTGAGGAGGCAGAAGAGTTTTCATTACTTCTATATTTGACTTCCCTATTTCATCAGGTGCCTTTTCTACAAAAGCTTACCCACATGGATAACTTCTCAAATAATAGGTGCAAAGCCAGAAGAGATTTTAATTCCATGAATCACCAGTTGAACCATAATTTTAAAGAACAAGAAGGTGAAGGAAGTAACAAAATACTAACTTGTGGTTTAGAGCTCATGCAGCTCAGATACTGAAGTAATCAATGGAAATTAATTTTGTTTATTTTGTGAGAAAATAAACCCACTGATAACCAGAAAATATTGGCTGTGGTGTCACCCTAAAGATATTTGATCTGTTAAGAAAATTTGGAGGAAAACTGGAAAAGGGTTAGTCTAGATATTAAAGAAACATGTTAGGGTTGGTGAAGACTTTTTTTTTTTTGTGCTGTTACATTTAATAAAAAATCTATCAGGGCTGACAAGGAATAGGGTATGTTAAGATTTTGAAATACTTTATGAGTTTTGAAACACCCTATCCTAAGTACAGTATTTCATGATTGCAGTGATAGTGAGCTGGAAATGAAGAGGATTGCAATGCTTTTGATTTTTCAAATATCTTTAGTCTATGTGTTATAATTAGTTCTCTTAACTAAATTTTTTTAAAATGTTTTTTAGAAATTAGTTACCTTTCAATAGAATTTCATATTTTTAAGAAAATCATGTAGGTTTGTTTGCTTTGCAGGTAACAGTTTTTAAACACAGTGGTTATTTCAGTGCTAGGACTTAAAACTTCTATTAAAAGTTATAGCCTATTTAAAAAAAATAACATTAGCTCGCTTACAGCATTATATGTATTTTTATAATATTTCTTTCAGTAGAAACCAAATATTTTCCTCATTGTCTCATGCACTTTGTTCAGTAACACAAAGTGGCACGAAACTTTTCAAATGAATTTAAGTTCCATTAAAAAAAATGTTTTAAATTATTATATGTAAAAAAAGAAGTTATTTCGGTCCCTATATTCACCAATACTGACAACTTCATAAAGATAATTGTGCTACATTTCCATGACCATATTTCACTACTACACTTCCTCAGCTTTTTCTGCTTCAGGGCTGAATGTCTTTGGCTGAATACTGCTTTACAAAGTGTTTATTTTACTGTGTTCCATTACTATTGCATATTCTTCCTTGACATATGACAATTTTTACTGTTATTTCAGCATTTATGTAGAGGAAAGAGTTAATTAAAAAACTTGAAGTTACCATTGGAGATCTTCTGGTAAAATACTATAGAGAGTCCTGACAATTTTGCTTCTCTGGGGTTTGTGTCAGCAGTGAAGTGTGTGGCCTATGGGTATGAAGAGATGTGGAAGATTGTGTTTTTAACTACTAAAGCTTTTATCTAACTTGGCAGCTTCTTGTCTTATTTCTCTCAAAATAAGAATGCGTTCAGCTGGGGTGAAAATGTGAAAAAGTTTATAGGAAACTTGGAGTTAAGAGTACTTTGATCTTATTTACTAAAACCAACCAACCAAATAACAAAAAACCCCAAAAGCCCCCAAACTAAAATACACCCCAAACCAAAACCAAACTGCCTTTCCTTTTGGACACTGATAATACTGTTTTAGAGACTGGAAAATACAATTTTTCAGAGTGCAGAAACTACAGAGCATAGTATCACAATTGTTTCATGCAATAATCAAATACTGATGCTGAGAAATGTTACTGTGTCACAAGAAAAGAATGACTGGCCATTGTGAAATCAGTAGATCATTCTGATCATTACCTTGATGGGAGAAAGTTTATTATTCAAAGTAAACCAACAGCTGCCCAGTGGCGAAGCCAAAGCTCAGAAGGACAATCAACCCTTTGGTTATACAGAATAAAACATTATTATTTAATTTTTCAGTATTTTAATGAAAAAGTGATGAAGATGTAGATATCTTTTTAAAGACGTTGTGCACCTTAAGCAGTACACATGCAAAACATTGGAGTTTTCATCCACAGACCAAGATTCTTTGGGTGCCAGTTTTCTAGAGCTATTTCCTTTGTACAAAAGAAAGAGCTGTAAATATAGCCATATATAAAACTGATGACACAATTATGAGATGATTCATTAGAAATAAATCTCAAACAGCCTTGGTCAAGGATCTTGTGTTATCTATCTTATTTATCTTTTCTTGAAATGGATCTCCTGCAACCTTGCTTGTTTGACTGGATACAACTCCAATAAACAGATAAATGTTGGTAATGACCAGACAAACACAAAAGAAACTTCAATCATATTAAAACCAAATATTACTTTTAAAAGACCACAAATTTAAATGAGTACCATACCTAAATCACAGCCTGTGGGTCTTGGGAATCTACCAAAAGTTATGGGCAGTCATGTTTTTAGGATGTTGACAACTACTGAAAATGTAATTAATAAATAAATGAAATCAATAAGGTTATCTTTAAAAATGAATGCTGGTATGGCATGTTCTGCAATTGGATTTTATGTTACTTTTTACAGATGCATCTGTTGGATTACAACGGGAAAGGCTGTGTTTCAGAACTGAGTGTCTCACTTTCATGTTACTTCTCAAAACATTCCTAAATCCATCCTAATCCTGCTTAATAATAATATTAAAAGCTCAGTTTCTAACAGTAGTGATAAAAATTTCCTGCATGTACTTTGCAAAGCATTTTAATCCCATTTTAACAGTTTTCATGGTAGGTCATAGGATTCCATATGAAATGATATAGAAGAAAATAGTCCACACAGACAATGAAACTTTTTCTGAGTCCTGTTTTTACTTAAGAAAATAGTAGGTGCATATTTTGTCTTGTCTCTGTCCTGTCCCCCTTGAATTAGTGTGCACCTGTTTGAATGCACAATGCATCCTTTTAGATCTGATCAAAATGGCAAACAATTTTTTGCTGTGTATAAAGCAATTTTTATAAACTAAAGTCTGTGCAATAATAATAGGCTTTTCCTTAATGACCTTACATTTTGCATTTAAAAACTTTCGGCTTTAAAATTTGAGTAAGCTTGGAATGTGTAAAGGTGTGTTTTTGGTAACTTTGGGTATTTTGGTTGTGCTTTGTGTGTTTGGGGCCTTTTGATACATAATAAAGTAATAACATTTTTTTATTAAATGAAATTCTTCAAGTTTGGTTTTGAGTCAGCATTCTGAGGAATCTGTCAACATGAATAAGGTATCTATTTTCTGATAAACCAAACATGGCTGTATCTCCCCCC
>VZRM01001618.1:449983-592813 GCA_013397955.1 Grantiella picta
CTCTTCCCCCCCCCCCCCCCCCCAATCTGGTTACAATATTTTTTTTTCCCAGTGTTTGCACAAATAATCTTTGATTCTTAGTCTGAATGCATTTTCCACACCTGCTATTTGTGCTTGAACATGCACTTGGGGCTGCTGCCACTCTGGATCATAGACCATCTCATTGTTTTTCTGAGAGGACAGAACTCCTAAAAGTTAATGTTTAGCATTAACGCTTCCACTTTTTTTCAATTATTTGGTATTTGTCTGATGAGACAGTATATATGACAGTGGTTGATTTTACTGCTGCTTTGTTATCAAAGCTTTTCTTTACTCAGACTTGTCATATTGAATCTCTGACTGCTGAGAGATTGGTTTTCCATCACATTTTAACATGCTGCTGAAAAAACCTCAAAGGTGGGCAGTCTTCTTGCAGGGAATTTTATAGCTGGATAAAGAGCTGTAAACAGAAAATGTTGTCTAACAAGAAGTCTAAGGGTTTGATGGATTAATTGCTCACATTATATTAAAGAGTCAGGAAATGTTAATAACAAGTTAAAATACACATCTTTGGGCAAACAGATTCTGAAAATAATATATTGGATTTTGACCCAAGTTCAGGGCCTTATTGAATCCAGGATGATTCTATGTGTTTACAGAGTTGTCTTAGAAAAAGTACCCTACATGGCTAGAGAACTGTGAAACAAAAAAATTTTGCAAAGGTGCTAAATCTGATTACTTGAAACTAGTGAAATACCCATCTACTTAGAATTACAGCATTCAATGACTTGCAGACTGTAATGAATGACTTCAGTAATACAAAAGTTAAATATTCACAGTAATAGTATTAAAAATTTTGCTTTACATCTTAACTTCACAATTTTGATTTGAAGCTTAATGCAATTTCCAACTTCAGAAAAGATTCTGCATTTTCCTTGGCAAATTTATGAGAATATATCCAAATAACATAATTGGTTTACGAGAAATCCCTATGTTGCTCAAAACAAGTATTGTGGACCCTTTCACTCAGTGTATGCTTCATAAAATAAATGTTATTTTGAAGCATATATATCAAATCAAGACAGATGGGTCTCGAAACAAAGCATATGGGTATACATATGCCTAGAATGTTCTTTAGAGTGAGCCTCCTATAAGCTGTCTTATACAATTGTTGGGAAATGGCCTCTTGGTAGAGTGACTGTTGACTTTTTAGATATCACTGGAAATATAGATATTTAAAAGCAAAATTTTACTTTTAAAACATAATATCAGTGGGTGCTGGAAACTTACTAGGAACATTTTCAGCAGTACTTTCATAAAAAATTTTCCCGTGTGACTGTAGACAACATCATATGAACAGAACTTGTTTTTTTTCTGGTCTTAAACTGGCTGAAATGTAGGCAGCAAAATATGAAATATCTTCAAGCAGCAACTAAATAATGTAAGCATAATGTGTTACTATTCTGTGACTATTTTTGGCTGTTTTCTTCTTATCTTGATCTTGTAACACCTAAATGCCAACATCTCAATATGCACATACAGCAGCCTGAATAACTCATTTAATAAAGAATTGCATTTGTCTTTATGTCTTACGGAAATCTCAGGCACAGATAATTTGGCAGGTTTTTTACAATAAACATTATTTTCCATAAATAAATATATATTTTCAATTATTTATTTTTCAGTGGAAGTAAATGCTTTCAAATTAACGTATTGCTTCTCTTATAATATGCTGGTGAATGTCGGAAGTACTCCAAAGGTGGATTTCCATTTTGCATTGTGACTGCTTTAAATAAAAGAATATTGCTATACAATTTTAAACATTAAGAACTGTGTAATGAATAACAGCTCCTGGACTTCTCTGTTCCCTTTTTTGTTTTATATTCCATTTCCATTAATTTCTTTCTTCATTAATCCCACGGCTTTATCCATCCTTTGCAATTTCAAGCTAGAGAAAACAAATTAAGAAAAAAACTCCTGTTAATTGACTTTATTTGCTTTAATGCTGCTAGTCCATATTATCTGCTCTCTTAAATTGAGTTTGGGATTGCCAGCTTTAAGGGTATTATACTGCATTTTGGGATGCTGCCAGCATATCCCGAGTAAATATATTTAAATCAAAGCTAAGCTGCTTAAAATATTCATGTTATGCTCTTAGTGTGGTTTAGAGGAATGTGAAACCATTTAAGACTTTCAAACCTGTTTTATGGCAAAAAATGTATTGGGCATATAGCCTAAATTGATAGTCACTGTTAACTTTGTTTTAATAGGGAATGGTTTCATTGTTTTATTGGTAATTATACATTCGGGGCTAACTGATTGGAAATTTATGGCATAATGCAGCTGCACTAGTTATAGATGTAAAGAAAAATATTTTAAACTGAAAACAGTTTTGGGAAAAGGAATATTCTTAGTAGATAAAATAACACGTTTGCTTTGAACAGTTAAATGCATTTGTTTTATGCACTACATTTTTATGTATTGTAGGAATCTTTGAATATCAAATTCAATAACACACTAATTCAAAAGTCAGCATATTTTTAAATAGGAAGACAAAAGAGAAATCTCTATGAATATGTAATATTTCTTTGGAGAAACAGATCCTGTAAGAGAAGTAAACCCAGAAATTTTAGCATTCCTGTGGCTAGTCAGCCTCACCTCAATCCCTGGAAAGATGATGGAATGCCTCATCCTGGAGGTCATCTCCAAGCACGTGGAAAACAAGAAGTTGATCAGGAGTAGTCAGCATTGATTCACCAGCGGGAAATCATGCTTTGCCAGCCTGGTTGCCTTCTACAAAGAGAAAACTGCCTGGATGGTTGAGGGGAGGAGAGTGGAGGATATTCAGCAAGGCTTTTGACATTGCTCTCATGATATTCTCATAGGTAAACTCAGGAAGTGAATGGCCGGTCCCAGAGGGTTGTCATCAGTGGCACACGGTTTAGTGAGAGGCCTGTCACTATTGCTGTCCCCAAGGTTCAATACTGGGCCCAGTATTGTTTAAGTTATTCATCAATGACTCGGACAATGAGACAAATGCCTCCTGATTGTTACAGATTCCAGAAAAACAAATTCTCTTTTGAGAGTTATAAAACTCTGGATTTATTCTACAGTGTGCCTATGTAGGTGTCTGTTTACTAGCCTGTCTGTCTATCTCATACAGAAAAAGACAGTTGAAACTCTGATCCAAATAATGTGGGGTAGGGATGTGTGGGGGATCCTAAGCCCTGTCCTGTTCCTGAATTACCAGTTCTTAAAAAGGACTTATAAGAATGTTTGGGATGAAATTTTTAGTAGGGCATCTTGCAATAGAACAAAGGGTAGTGGTTTTAAACTAAAGGAGTGCTGATTTGGATTAGATCTAAGGAAGAAGTTTTTTACTGTGGGGGTGGTTAAACACAGGAACAGATTGCCTAGAGAGGCAGTTGATGCTCCTTCCCCAGAAACATTCTAGGACAGGTTGGACTGGACTCTGAGCAACCTGATGTAATTGAAGATGTCCCTGCTCACTGCAGGGAGATTAGACTTGCTGGTCTTTAAACATCCCTTCCAACCCAAACTGTGATTGTATGATTCTTTTCAGGGAAAACTAGCTCAGGGTAGATTATCCCATCTAGGGAAGGGAGAAGGGTGGACACAGACATGTTGAGCCTACAGTTGAAATGTGTGTAGTTGCAAATATTGACATACGTGCACATATAGACATAATACTTTATTTTTTTCCTCTAGCATCTTGATGTAATCTTATTTTAGATTTTTTAAAATGAAATTTTGATTCTGTACATTTACCTCTATGTATAGATGTCACATACATACATACATACACATTACATACACAGATATGCAAACTGAAGTTTCTGGTCAGCACCTCATGTTAGCTTCTACAACCTATCTGTGAAGCATTTTGATTTCATTCTCTCCTGCCTTTCATTTTCAGCAAAATTCCTTTATTGCTGTCCCTTGACTTCTGTAAAGCTTCTATTTATATGCTTCCAAGGCTGATAGAAGATGGAGATTTTAACCCCCTTCCTATAAGGGAGGTATTGAATCTGCATATCTGCCTCCCCAAATTATGTCTCTGCAAGATTACTATGTCATCCCATCAGCCACCTGTTAAGAACCCCTAGGTTGCTAAACATGATCACCTAGTGGACTCCCTAAATTATGCAGGGATTTTAGCTATGGACTTTACCCTGAGGCTAGGCTCTGAAATCCCTGCGTGGATCTAGCCCTTAGCTGTACCTTGCTTCCGAAATCAATGCCCTGTTTCACTGGGTTACATTTTTCTCCTCATTATACCTGTGTAATGTCATCGCAGGCATGACAGCAGTACTGCTGTAAATCAAAGTAAAACTCACCCCGCATTTTTAAGGGATGTTTAATTTCATTCACATTATGTTCATATTTTAAACTACTTTTCAGATATAATCTTTAATTTCCTTTCTGGGTAACTGCATAGAAATTCTAAACAGTGTGTATGGCTGAAGCAGCCCACACTGATGACATCTGAAAACTAGATAAATCAATACTTCTAGTGAATGATATGTATGTGTATATTTTTGTATTTAATGCAAAGCCTAGTATTTCTCTCTTGTTCAGCTAATTTCTAATAAACAGTATTTCACTGATAGAGTGAAAAGAATCTGGCTTTCTGGAATAGATTCCTTGTGCAGACATGAGCAGCCACTACTTTATTTGTGAAGAAGGAGTGTCCTTGGAGGATAGGATACATGCTACTTGTGTTAAGTCATTTTGCTGCCATTGTGCTGTGTGTCAATACTCCTCTTTCTGTATATGTGTTCAGAGAATCATCCTTGAAAATGCACCAATGGAACACAGCGAGCCAGAAACTTCTCCTAGTAAATATTTCCTCATTGTTTCCTTTTTTGGATTAAACCCATGCATCTTCACTTTCTGTTGTAGTTACTATTTTTTTCTGCCAGGAGAAGGAAGAATTTTTCCAAAGAGAAATTGTTTTGAAGCAAACATCATCTAACAAAAGGAAATGAATCTCCTTATAAAATTTTTGCTGAATGTAATGGTATTGAAATAAGATAGCAAAATCACATGATGGCCACTACTTTGTTCTCACTAATTCTGCTTTCTCCTATGGAAGCAGGTCCTCTGACTTCAGTGAAAGTTCAGTGTCTGAAAGGCTTCTTGCACAGCCCTAAATGGCCACTGCTTCCTAAACAAATGCAAAACTGAGATGTGAGTTTCCTGTACATGATAGATATGATAAAAAAGCATGTGAAAATCTTTGAAAACATTTGATTTGTAGTTTTACACACATATGCTAACAAGGCATGAAAAAGCATGAAAAAAATACATAGTTATTCTTCTCCCAATAGTATGCTCAGATTTAATATGTAGTTTCAGCTACCTTTTTTTCACACAGAGCTGGGCCTCTTAGATTTTGATAATCAGTTTGAGCAGCCAGATAAATGTAAGACACTTTCAGAAACAAATCAAAATTCACATGGTTGTAAGACGCCTGCTGAGGCAATTGGCAGGATTTCCAATATTGACTCTTGGAACCAACTTGCCTGGAGACGCTTTGAAACAAAAACCTACTACAAAGAAAATGATACCTCTCTGTTAAATACTTGACCCGAGCTCTGTTTGTGTTTAAATAGCCCTGTGAAGATTTCTAGCAGCATTTAAAAGGTGAACTTCTTATTACTTTATAATTTCCTTCTGTTATTTTGTATATGTTTATATCTTGAATATACATAATTTTCTTCCAGCGTAAGTGATGACAAGAAATTGAGTCATGTTCTGTGTGAGTACAATTTGTTGTAAATCAGAAACTTAAGAGTAACTTAAGCAGTGCAGCAAAGGTTTTTTTTGGTTGTTTGTTTGGGTTTTGTTGCTGTTTGTTTGTTTAGGGTTTTTTACCACTGTAATAGATGTGAGATGCCAACTAAACTGGTAAATGCTTTCAATTAAGCAGAAACAATTATGTCCCAAATATAGAAGCAAGAAGCTCAAACAGCCTCAAATTGTTTTAATTTCAAAGATTTATGAGAAAAATGGAAATAGTGACCAGTTCTTTCCGTTGTGTCCAGATCTTGTGACAGGTTGTACTAATCAGCCATCTCAATATTAGAGTATTTATTTCGATACCTAAATTTGGGAAATTGCATCCTAAAAAGGAGAACCATAGCCTGAATTAGGTAATCAGGATCTGTATTGGCTACACAGGCAGAGGAAACCACAAAAACTGATGTGTGGAACAGTAGTCAAAAATAAACAGATAAATGGGGAATGGCTCATGTCCTGCAACTGGATGTTGTTCATAGCTATGAGGAAGTGGCTTCTTGTCTCAGGAACTATTTTTACATTTGTCTGTAAAACAACTTTTTAAAACAACTTGTCTGTCTTTAAAAAAAACCCCTACAAACAGTTTTATAACATTTTATTTGAAAGAATAGTAGAGAAGATGTCAATTTTTAAATAGAATTATCTAGTAGCTAATTCATTCCTACAGGATGTTGTAATTCTGAGGTCAATTTTTTGCTGTGTATGATGGGGATTTAATACACATCTGCTGCAAACCTACTGCTGCTGCTGTTTCAGCTTTTGTATTATAATGTATTGAGGCAGACACCATAAGAAGGAAAAAGACTTTCTAGCTTAGCAGTTAACAGACTTGCTTGCAAGAGTTCTCTTCTAGACATAAAATAACTTTTTTTATCCCTTGACTGTTAAAGGCATAACAATCCTTCTGGCAAAAGACTGAGCCCCATGACTCCTCCTAATCTGTTGAGTTTTATACTGCTCTTTCTTCCTCTGCTGGTCTTTTGAATCTTGAATGCTTTAATGTACAACAGAAACGCTTCAACAGAAGCAGGGATTAAAGGCATTCACCAATTCTATGACCTTTGAATTTTCAGTAATTTGATGGTTAATACAATCAGCCTCAGGTTTAAAGTATAGATTTAAATTCTTGCAAGATTGAGGCAGGTGAGTGTATTGAGCCCTGGAAAAAGTTAGGGAAGCCATCTCTTCCTGTGGCTGTTGTGGTATTTTGTGTGAAACTAAATCCAATAGGCATGCTCTAACACCAGCTATTAGATTAAGCACTGCAGGCAAAGCAGAAGGAGGAGCAGCTCATCTATTTATGCACCCCAGCAGGTCTAAGCCTGACTTAAGTACAGAGCTGTCTTGCTACTGTTGAGCCTTAAGTGCTTCCAGGCACGCACAAAAGCAGATCCTTTGGCAGGTTGGAAAGGTTAAAATAAGAAGCAGGCTTTACTGGCTTTAGGTGTTAAAGGATTAGTTGATAGAATTAGATGGAAACTGAGTGGGGCAAAAACTAGAATTGAGGCATTTGGACTTGGGTTATGGTAATTACTAGACCTATATATTAGAAGAAAAAATAAAAGTGAGGGTGTTTGTGTTGAACTAAAAAGAGCAAAATAAACGTAAGAGTATTCAGATGTTTTTACAATAAGGTACTTAATAATTTCTTTGTTTTAATAGCAGTGATTGGACAATCTTTTCAAGCTAATTTATGAAGCTGATATATGCTTTGACACTGCTGTAATCAGCATTCAATGACAACCACATATACAGTGTTCCCACAAGGTGTTCAATATCTTAATATTAGCAACAACCATAGTCACTAATATCATAGAATCATAGAACAGCTTGTGTTGGAAGGCACCTTAAAGATTATCCTGTTCCAACTCCTCTGTCATGGGCGGGGACACCCTTCACTAGACCAGGTTGCCCAGAGCTCCATCCAGCCTGGCCCTTAACATCTCCAGGGGTGGCACATCCACAACTTCTCTGGGCAGCCTATTCCAGTTCCTCACCACCCTCACAATAAAGAACTATAAAATATAGAGTTATTGTCTACCAAACTAATGTGTATGTGATGTATATGTATATATGCAGCTTATATTCAGCTGATGTATATGTAATATACAGCATGAAAAGATCTTGGCAAATCTCAACATAAAGTTTTTTTGTCACAGTCATTCTTACTTACTTTGTTGTCAGTATTAAACACCATTGTTTTGTACAAATACCTACATATTTAATTGACATAAGAGGACAAGGTGCACCATGCCAGCAGAGCAAGGTAAATCTTGGCAAGATTGGTCAGAAGTACTTGAGGCTGCACACTTTCCCAGTTCTAGAATAGTTAACTGGGCACCATCTCTTCTGTGCAAAATCTTATTAATAGCAAAGCATGGGGGAAGGTACATACAAAAGGAAGACTGATTGTAAGACACATATAAGCAATTTGTAATTTTTGAAATTTAATACTCTATCTTATTATTACTATTATGTGATGATGATGACGATTATGACTGATAATTTGATATTTTATGTGGAATAGTCTTCAGGCTGATTCTGAATATGAAGCAGCTTTTGAGATCCAAAGCAAAGACAAATTTTGGTATTATTATTTATTTTGGAATTCATACATTTCTTTTCCATGGAAAACACTGAAAATTCTAATCTTTATTGTATTTGCCGTATGTCTTTCATCCTCTTTCTCCTTCATGGAATCGTAGAATGTTTTGAATTGAAACAGACCTTAAAGATAAGCTTTTTCCTCCCTCTGCCATGGGCAGGCAACCTTCTACTAGACCATGTTATTCAAAACCATGCCCTACCTAGCTTTGAACATTGCCAGGGATGAGGCATCCACAACTTCTCTGGGCAACCTGTTCCAGCGCCTGAGCACCCTCACAGTCAAGAATTTCTTCCTAATATCTAATCTAAGCCTACTCTCAGTTTAAAGCCATTCCCCCTTGTGCTATCACTACATGCCCTCGTTAAAAAGTCTCCCACTTTCTTGTAGGCCTCTTTTAGGTACTGGAAGGTTGCTATAAAATCTGCCGGAAGGCTTTTCTCCAGGCTGAACATGCCCAGTTTTCTCAGCCTGTCTTCACAGAGGTGTTCCAGCTCTCTGATCATCTTCATGGCCCTCCTTGGGACTCCAACGGGTCGATGTTCTCTTGCCTCAAAACTCTGTGGTTTTCAGTCACTTACTAACAGCTTTTCAGCTGCTGGGATGAACCTGATTTACAAAGTATTATAGAAATAAACCATGAAAAAATTAGCAACTAAAATATCAGATGGAAAAAGGCCCTCTACCCAAATTTAGAGGTGACAATTATAATTACCTCTGATGGGGAAGTCACTCATAAAAGGATAAAGCAATCAAGGTATAATTATTTTTTTCTTAGGTTAAGGTCTAAAAAAAATTAAGTGTAAAATCAAAGATCCTATATTTTTATTATTTAAGGGATTTGTTGCACTGAAGATTGTCAAAATAATACATCAATTTCACACAGCCTGAATAGATGTTTGAAATGCGATTATACGGATGAATGCAATACACGACAGCTTCTCTGAAATTATATATTGTATGGCTAGACACAACCCAAGTTCTCATATTGCCTATGTATTTGATATTCTGAAGATTATTTTGGGGAGCAGTGCAGTTCTTTCTAGGTATGTAGTAAAATATGAATACAAAATGATACTGACAGTAAGTTAAAAACCTTCTTTCTCTGAAAAAAACAAACATCCCAGAATTGTGTCTTCTGGGAAAGGATTTCAAAGCTGGTTAAATAATAGATGTATGTGAGACTGAGTGATTTCATTGAGGTGACTAGCACAATAACAGCAAAAATGTTTAAAGCATGCTGTATCTATACAACATTCAACAAATCACAGAATAATAATTTTTTTACTTACATTCTTAAGTAAATAATAAATCTGCTGTCTGCCAAATTAACTTCCTATGTAAGGCAAATCAATCATCTGTTGAGATTTTACCTTCAAAATCATAAATATAACGACAAAATGTCCTTTGATGATTATGAAGAACATAGGAAAATGTACTTTTACGGAATATAAACATAATGAAAAAGTTTAAGTACAAACTTTTCTCCAGTGATGACGATTTTTTTTGTTGCTGGCTTGTCTGACACAGAAATGAAATACAGGTAATTAAAAAAATTAAAAATGCTTTATAATAGTGATTGTTTCATTTTTCCTGTTTTGTAATGCTCAGATCAACCTTATGAGAGATTTCAAGAGTTAGAAAAAAATCAGCAGCTTAAATCTTCCTTCACTTTAGAAGTGTAACACTGCCTAATGTGCATGAATGATGTCATCAGTTGAGATTTTTGATTTGAAATCAGTTTTGAAGATAGATTGCAGAGGAGATATTACAGTGGTATTATTTTGGTTGAGGTGCTCCCTGTTATACACAGATGTGGTAAGAGACGTTATAAAACAGAGAACATAATTTCAGGAATTCTAACTACAAAATTTATTATTTTCTCATAGAAAATAATTTGTAATAATTGGTAGGAATATATTACCAGTAATAAAAAACCCAGAGATTAGCAGGTTTCTTTAGTAGTCACTGAACCAGCAGGACAGGATTTTATGCTATACTTTGTTTTGGAAGTGGCAGGAACTTCACATGGACTGACATTTAAGCTGAAGATTAAATAAGAGAACCACTGTTCTCAATTTTAAAGGGCAACCTTTGGTAAAGTAAGAGCATTGGCTAGGGGTAGTCAGCTGGAATAAGAGCATTCCTGGAATGAGGTAACATAAGTATAAAATGAAAGTTGTCCAAGGTCAAGGTGAAATAGACCTTGCAAAGAAAAATAATGTGAAAAGTTTTCTTAGGTTTGTAAATAACAAGAATATAAAGATACCCACCCCAAAAAAACCCTGATGTGAATTGTTTTCTGGTGAAGATGAACTGAAGAGTATATAACCTGGGAGACATAGAACCTAAATGCTTTCTTCAGTGTTTGAGTAAGGTTTATGATGGTCATTGTGCAGGGTACAACATGAAGCAAAAAAAGAATTATAACTTGTACCGAAATCTTGAAAATGAAAATTACCACAAATTGGAAACAAAATTGAACCCCTTTAATAATTTATTAGTAAGGATTTATATAATCTCTCATTCTATACAATGGAAAACAGGACAATATATACAAATATTAGCAAATTATTGGGCACTGCTAGATATACAGTCTCTGGTAGCTCATGCGAAACTGCCAACTAAGTTTTGGAGGGAAGGAAACCTCAAAAATTAGATTTAAACAGAAAATAGGAATTGTTAAAATGTTGATTTAATACATTAAATAAATAAAATGTAGATTTTATTTGCTGAATCTGAGAAACTATTATTTCTTATTAGAGAAAGCAGGTTATGTATACCTAATCTTTCTAAATTGTAGCACTGACTTGACAAGATGCTACATGGCAAATGCAGACTGGAAATTTTGATGATTATCATGGGATGGTGTTAAGAAACTGATTGAAGAGGAGGTGATGTGGACTATGCTGATGGGCAAGAGTAAAGTTAGAGGTGGTGTATCTCAAATTACACTTTGACAATGACTTTTAAACTTGCCTTAAATTAGGAAACTAGGATAGTCTTAGCCATGGAAAATATATTGAGGAAAGATAAGACTATGATCTCCATGTAATGTACAACACAATGTTTTTGAGAGACTAAGTAAGTTCTTGTGTTTGATGAAAAAAGTTTCAGAGATCACCCCCAGTCCTCTGTTTCTCTATATTTGAAAGGAATTTATTGCTATCAAAGTAAAAGACTTGGAGACTAAATTGCTTTATTATTCCAAGATGCAGTTTAGCTAGCATGGGCTATGAAAGAATTAATTTTACTTTGTTAATTTTTCTCTCAACCCTGAGTGGTTCTTTGCAAGTTAAAAGGAAATGCTGGGGATTTATACTACATAAACATATATCGCTGACCAATTCTCCAACATTGTTTTGGCCTATTTGGGTGCTTGTGTTTAATCAATAGCTTTGACTTTTGGGCCACTGACGTTACTTGTAAATCAAAACAGAAAATAACTTGCTACAAGGTCTGTCAAAATATGGATTTTATGAAGATCGATGAATATCAGGTTTTGAAACTGAAAAAGAAAAGTTTCACAACATTTAGTGTGGTTTTATAGCTCAGGACAGTAATGTGTAGCAATAGCAACATGTATTTTCATAATTAAAGGACATATTTTTTAAAAAGCTGCAATGCCATTAAAAGGGGATATTATCATTCTACCCCTAGTACTGTATTATTGTATTACTATGTTATATAAGACATAGTATATACATGTATATATGTATGTATAGATATGTATGTATAGGTTATATATGACATATTACTATGTCATATAATGATTTTGTCTTTGGTGATGTGAAGATAAGATAAGCACCTGTGATTTGAATTTGCATTTGATCTTTGAACAACACCCCATCATGAATCTTCAGTTCTCCCAGTTCAGGTCATTTTTTTCCAAGAAATGGACTAGTAATGGATTATTCAGCTAGATATAAATATGTCCCCTGTTAAACTCTGGTAAATAAGATTGTATCTGGGTACCTGGTGGATTGGGACTGTGCTGACAAAAATTGTATTTCACTGATGACATAAATAACTACATAAATCTTTACAGCACTGGAGTATAACTTGTTTCAAGAAGAGGGGGAAACTGCAGACACAGTGAATATGCAAAGCTAAAAATAAAGAGAATTGATATAATAATATCTGCAGCAGAAACGTAGTTTTTATGTACCAAAATGTTGCACTCCAAAATACAGAATGTATTTCTTCATATATTTTTCTGTTATTTAATGTTTTGTTCAGAATTAAATGTCATGTTGTTGAATTTCATTTATATGTTACAGCAAAACCTCAACAGATAAAAAGGACATAAATAAAAGTTGAATATTATTGCAGTGGAAGATGGAGATATGTTAGACACTCTATTTTTTTTTGCACCAGCAGACAGCTGATACTATGGAGAGTTGTTGCATAGATCCAGTCAAACAATGACTTTGGTGCATCTATGGGGATTTCTGCTTTGTTTGAGGTTCTGGTTTGGTTTTTTTTTGGTTGTGGTTTTTTTTTTAATCAGACGGTACTTTTATACTGGTCTGAGTCTGTGTTTATAGACTTAGTTATAATCATATGCTGAAAACGAAAACCATATGTAAATAAAGATAGTGTACTGCATTTCTCTTGAGAAGTCTAATAGGAAATGAATAAAAGTGCACTGCACTACTCAGCATAAAGTAATGTCATGAGCTCAGAAAGATGATAATTTGAAGTTCATCACTTGCATGAACCAAATTGCTGGTGAATGGATATGACTGGGATCTGATACATAAGAGGAAAGTTCTCATAGGGTCCAGTCCCATGCTCTTATTCACACAGAGCTTAAGTGTGGTTAGAAGGAACAGGTGAAGGAGCAATTGCAAGACAGAGAATATGCAGCTGAAAGTCTGTGGAAGCTCAGGTCCCATTAGCCTTTTAAACCACTGGGGCAATTCTTTTTCTGTAAATTTAAAAGAAGATGAGTCACACCTGTTCTCATAAGTTGGGTTAAACTGTATTGATATGACTATCATGCAGTCCTGAACAGTGAGAGGACACTAATCTAAAAAAAAAAAGACAAGCCAGAAAATCTTTTCCCTCCTTTGCCTGCTTCGATTGTTTAGTGAGACTGCAGAAGTTTGACTGTATTTTTACTCTCTTTAGATAATAAAGCGCCCCTTCCTCTTCATTAACTTGAATGAAAAAGCTGTATTGTAATAAAAAAGACAAATATTTCACTTAAAATAGAATTTTTAAATTGAAAATAGATGTAATCTTTATGATTAATTTAGGAATAATTTTAATGTCATTTCTGGAAATGTTACCATTGATTGGACAGTGACTGATTTTACTGGACTCTAGGAAAAGAAAGAAGGAACAGGGTGAAGGTGGCGAAAATACACTATGGGCTAAGAAAATTCTACCATATGCATTTTTTCCTGCAGTGGGATTACATTGCCAGTAATTTGCCCGAAAAAGTGAGTTTTCTCCAAAACTTTCTGCTTTTTTGAACAGTTACAGACTTTTTTTTGTTATCTGGAAAAGTATTGTTTAATTATGTAGAGAAACAATTGGTTTTTATTCAGAAAACTGGAGAAATCTATAGTGATCTTTGAATCTAGGAGAAGAATTACTTTTCTTAGAAGAGAAGGGTTTAGTGTTCCTCCTTACTCTTTACTTACACATTTCTGTGACATTGAATGTGACTAGATTTTCTTACTAGGATTTCACAAATGTGAGCTCTCAAATGTGTAAATTGAGTGTATATGAAAGGGAAGAGAGAGTCTTTGTAGTCTAGTATGTCTTCCTGCTTTATATTCATTAAGGATGTAGCATGTACCTAAAAAAAGTTTTGAATTAGGTTTTTCTAATTCTTTTCTCACGTTCAAAATTCTCATGGAAATGAAGCCTTTTCATCACACAGCTGTTTTACTTAAGTACCCACTAACACTCCAGCTACTGCTTCAGAGTGCAATTAATTGTGAGATAACCTATGTTAAACCTTCAGCTCATATCTCCTGGAAGACTGACCTATTTTGGGAAGTGAAACAACACAAAAGAAAGAAATAGCTGCAGGGTTTTTCTGCTCTTCAGATACTTTTGGCTAAAAGAATAGGGACTGGAGGGATTGTACAACTAAGAAAAAAACGTATGCTTCAAGATAAGGAGGTGTAAGAAGGTTAGGTAGATGTATCAGCACATCAATAAGCTGCTTAGTCCACTCAGAAAGGGAACAAAGGTTTCTCCTCTGTTATCCTGTGTATTTAAATGGGATATCTAGGACACCTTCAGATAAGAGTCCATTCAAGTTGGAGGATGAATGTAGGCCAAAATCACCACACAGTTTTTGTATTCACTAAACAATTGTTTTATCTGCTCAAACCCAAGAAAAACTAGAATCAAAATCACACATCTATAAGTCTTGGAACAATGCAAACTTTGCATCAGCTAGCATCTTTCTTAATATTGTTATTTTTTTTATTTTGGTGTTGTTTTTTTGGAAAAAAAAACCCAAAAACCTAACTGTAAAAACACTGTTTTTTTTTTTTTTTAACTTTATTCCCGTGTTTTAAATTTACACCATTTATTGGAAACTAGAGTGCAAAACATGAGTGTTCACGCCACACGGAAAACTGCAGAAAATACAGTGCCTTTCTGTGAAATGACTGCTTAAGTGTTCCTCAGTCCAACATATTTTTGTGTGGCTTTTACAACCTTTCATTTTATGTAGAATTGAAAAAACAGTAGGCAATTTGGCTTAGTTTTCATTTGCATAGTAAACACTGTGTAATAAATATTTTATACAACAAAAATATTTATTTTTAAGTTAATAAAATTTTTGCTCTTCATTTCAAACTTAGTTTTGCAGCATTGTCAATATTCTCTTTGGAAAACACACATTCAATAGACGCTGAGAAAGTCAGATTAGACAGTATTTGAATCTTTTCTCATTGGTGTTCATCTAACCGGTCACAGCTTCTGAAGTGAAATCAGTCCCCAGAGTTACTACTGGCGTACTAACACTGATAATGTTAATGTGGCAGTTGTATAATAATACCCCTGTGTGACTCTCTGGGAATGTCCTGTGAGAAAATGTGTATGCTGAATTCCATTCCTGATCAATCATAATTAATATCAATTTAATGTCCCTATGTATCCACCCGCATTTGCATAACCACAGACATAAATTCTGAAAGAAGAGTTTAGTGTCTTTATGCAAGAAGTACAAGACACGAGTAGAATATGTGCACTATCAACCCACCACCATGAAAGGAATTAAAAGTAATTGGATTTTTGACAATTTCTTAAATACTGTGGAGATGCAGAGCCTGATGGAATAAGGTGAACTTAAGCTCCTTGTATCTGTGTTTAACAAACCCCAATTTTTTGTCCTTAGCCAAAACCCACATAGTACTAAAAGAGATGATTGAAGGGTTTTCTTGGGTGGGGGGGGGGGAGGGTTCTGGTCAAANNNGGGGGGGGATGGTTCTGGTCAAAGTAGCTTCTTTTTTGATGCTGCAGTGCTGTGTTGAATCTCAATCAACACGCAACTCTAGAAAGGTGGCAGCTTTCCTCTTATATTTCTGTAGACTCTCTATGTCTAATTAATCATGTTACCCCATGATGTCTATTTATCACTCACAGCTGGCTAGTAAGGATCTGTGCCAGCTGATGACTTTTGTGCAGAAAAATGCATAATTTTCTGTCTAAATAATCTTGAGCATGTCTCCAAATAGTCTTTGTTGTGGTATTTAAGTTATGCAAATATAGCAGAATCATCCAGTTGCCTGATAAATGCAAGTGTTTTGGGACCTATTCTGATTCATATTGATGATGAGATAGAAAACCAGAATAGATATGGGATTTCTGTAGTATTTTGCCCTGAAGAAATAAAAGTGGTTAAGAAAAGAGCTGGAAAAGTTGTGTCTCTTGACCATTGCATAACTGACACTTTGTATGACTGCTTATGATTTGGGACATTCTTTTGTGCTATTCTTCCATCCAGGAGGATAGCACAAGAGATAAATGACATCCATACATACAGACCACTCTGACTTCAGCTGGAAGAGTTGTATAGAGGGGGAAGTGGCACTGGCACTAGAGCTCTTTTGCTAAAGATGAACCTGACTCTTGCAAACCCAAAAATGTATTTTAAGAAACCTTCCTTTAAATTACTGTATTTACAGTGCATCTGTATTAGTTGCTACAATAACCAACCATTTAAAATTTTCTTTCAAAACCACTAGTGGTTTCATCTAGGAATCATCATCCATTTTAAATCTTGAATTAAACACTATATCTACATTGAGTAGTGTGAAAGAGAGATGTGAGTGAAGGACAACGCTGCTAAAATTGAAGTCTGCACAAGATGAAAGTCAGTGAAACACTTGCTTTGTTTCATATACAAAAACTTATTTATTTATTTATTTATTAATTTTGGGCCTTAAACATATTTTTTGTCTTCCCTGTAAACCTGCCAGAAACGACACAGGTTGGTACAAAAGTGCATATCTGAAACAGAACTAGAGTTTTTGTTTAAAAAGAAACAAAATCAGATGCCCCCAAAGTCACCCAGATAGAAAGATTAAAAAAAAAAAAAAAAACCTGGTGTAAAGGGAAAAAACATTTGCAGTACATTTTCAATGCAAAATTCAAATAATCACAGTGCGTGATGAACAGAAAAGGACTGGGCAGACTGGGACTACCCATTCTTGCCTGAGGATCTCAAGGCCATGGGGAAAACCTGCCATACCTAAGATGTTCCTTGAGGTTTGAGTACAGAGAAGTGGCAAAAGAGAAAAATCAACAACACAAAAGACAGCAGATTTAAGTCAGTGGGATTTTTTTTTTGCTAATGAAAATTTGATAAATATTTATTTTTAGAAATTAAATAACTAAAACGTCTCACTTCGGTTCACAAATCTTAATATTTCTGTGGCCAAAATGTTAATTTATAATTTAATTATACTCCTGTTTTTTTCATTATTGATATTATACAAGTACTTCATATTTAGCTATCATAGAGCTAGGAAGCTGCAGCACTTGAAAATAAAACTATCTTAAAACAAATCTCAAGGAAAAAAACTTCCTCCATTTTGCACTTTAGATTCTGTAATCTCAAAACATTCTATTAGTAGAACTACAAAAAGTCTTTCATATCCAATACCTAGGTAATAAGAAATAGCTGGAAAAAGGAAAACCAACCAGGAAAGATGAAGCTTGAAGAGTGGTGCAAATTGTGATTTGCATTAAAATTCCTGATTGTTTAAAAAGTCTCTTCTAATTTGTTCCTTCTTATGACAACAAGAATTGAGGTCAAGTAAGAAATCCTAATTCTATTTCTTCTTAGAAAACACATGATTTGTTTTTACTTTCCCCCAGATATAACTGTCCTTAATTCTTGCTGTGTCAGGACTGACTGAAGGTCGTTAGTAAAGACCATGGTTAATCAAGATGCAATTCTGCTTGAAATGAAATTATGCAGAAGATCAGAGGGCTGCAATCCTAGATCCCTATATCCTGGTTCTGGAAACAGCCATTAGGCCCTCACAGACACATATTCTTATGTAGACTGTGTCTTACTTGTTTCAACGTGGGTCTGGTTAGATCTGTTTATTTGCTAGAGTGAAACAGGTCAGCCTTTCAGGTTAAGTATTTAAAAGGGAGGGACCTCCATAGCTGGTCATTATTTTAGGCTATGTATTGCAATTAACAACCAAGGCTGCACATTTATATTAAGCAAGAATAAAGATGAGACTAATGAGAGAGAAGTAGTAGATGGAGGCCATGGTTATGAAATATATGATGATTTGTCCCCCAAAAAGAGAGAAATAATTTTAGATACTGGTTCAGGTTTGGGGAAGTTTTCTTTCCTTCATTTCAGTAAAGGCAACAAATATTTTTTATCATATCCCTTTCCTTCCTTATAGCTGGAACGGATAGTTGACAGAGAGCTTCTTGTCAGTACAGCTTTTTATTTTCTACTAAATAAGGAAAGTCTGCTCCCATTTACTGATTAAAATTGCTGGGTACCCAAAACACAATAAATATATAAAATGTAATTTTTGCAGCCAGCATTCAGGCCTCATGTGAAATTTATCTCAAGTCCCTCATAATTGCCCCTGAGAATGTGATATGACCTTTGCTTTTATACAGGCACTGGTAAAAATAAAGCAGCTATTACTTGTCCAGTATTTTTTTTCTTCAATGTGGGTATATCTTTGTTACCCTGGTAGATGAAAAATGTTGAGGATTCTGTTACAAAATTCTGCCACATCTGTTGTTTATACATTGAGGGGGAGGTGTCTCACTTTATCGTTGCGTTCAAAGGATTTTGTGGAGTATGGATTTGTGGCTTCTTGACTCTGTAGGGCTAGAAGGCATCAATCTGAGGCATGGACAAATCAGTGGCTTTTCTAGTGTGAAAAAGACATTTCTTTTCATAAAACTTTCACTTTAGACTGAGGCTGTTTCAAGCTCTCTCTTGACTAGGTTTCCCAGAATATCCTGAGTTGGGCCAAGCAGGCAACAGGACAGTGAGCAAAGAGTGCAGAAAAGCCTGATGAGGAGCAAGTGGGACTGATAGTCTTGGCTCCATTTAAATCCTGGCCTCTCTTTCAGGTGCTTGCATATTATTTTCTTGCTAGATGTTATTGTGAATGTTAGCAAGAAATAGGCAAGTCTTCAGCAGGGGACAGCAAAGTGATTCTATTAGGCGTCAGTGATGCAAGATGTATTGAGTGCAGATCAAATTCTAGAAGAGTCTCTGCTGGGTGTATTATACGACTGGTAAAATAAGTGTGTTCAAGTGTACCTCAAGCTGGTCACAAATCAGATATATGTGACTTAAATGTTCTCGCAGTCTTGCTGTATTGATTCAATGGAGAGAGTGCTCCAGCCTTGGACCCCTCACTGAACAGATCGAGAAATTAATTTAATACTCTGGTGTAAACACAGTGGTATTTCCCAGGTTTTTTAATGTATCTGTATTTTTCTTTATGTCATTATGAACTATCAGTGAGTTGTTAAAAGATTGTAAGAGTCTGCCGGAATTTCCAGCACTCTGGTTTGTGGATTTTGGGTAAGAAATATTTTCTGTGTTTAGTCCTGTAGTTTATAAGCATTTTTCAGCCTGCAACCTGTGCTGCCTCTGTATAATCGTCCTTCAAAAAACCCCCAAAAACCAAAACAAAAAAACCCAAGCCCAGAATGCACTGTTCAGAGATGCTCATAGCATGGTATACACATTTTACAGGCAAACACAGTGTGATATCTGGACGAAAAAGAAGACACGTTTAAGTTTAACTTGGTCCTAGGGACATGTTGAAATAGAGATTTCTCTTGCTTTGAATGAGGAATTTCACAGGGGGATTTTTAAAAAAAAATTTTATTAATTAACACAAATACAGTGCTTTTGAATAAATTATTCAGCAATTAAAAGGAAACTGTTACAAGATGCAGTCATCCTGTCCTAACTGTTATTTACATGGCTCTTTAAACAAGGATACAATGGTAGGTATAAAACACAGTGAGATGGTATGTTTCCTGCTTAACCAGCTGACTCCATTCTATTAATGCATTTTCAGTTTGCTTTCAATTTTTTGATATCCATTACTGCTTCATTAGAAAATCTATTTATTTAAATGAAAAAGAAGTTTAGTAAGCTGACTTTTCAGTCATTTACATTTCTCTCTGCTTGTTTAGTTTTGTGTTCAATGCCTTCTGTACATATCTTAACCTGCACCCACTTCTTTCTGTTTAGTCCTTGTTTTTCATTTTTTCTATTCTGATTTATTTTCAGAACATTACTATTGCTATTTACTGATTCTTCAATATTTGATGCTTGTACCATTTTATTTATTTCACAAACTTTTTAGTCTAAAGAAAACAATCCATGGCTTTATTACTTCATTATATTTATAATACCTTATTCTATTTCTTTATAGTTATTGCTTATGCTTTGTAACTGTATTTATCAGAGCAATTCTGCACTTAGTGGCATCCTGGACACAATGATGCAAATTGTAATGACAGTTGTTATTCATTAATGTGTACAGTAATAGCAGCTACCAGTCAGGACTTGAACTTCTACAGTTAAATTCTGAGTTGAATCCTGGATCTGTAAAATCTACTGCGGAAAAAGCTTCCTAGCAATGCCCATATCTTTGATAATGCTATTTGACATGCAAGATCTTTTAGAGAGGATACTAATTTTTCTAATGCACCAGGAGGAATAACTGATTCTCAGATATGTCAAGCAAAATATTTTCATTTATATGTTGTCCTTATGAAGTCGTTCACTAGAATATCATATTAATACAGGAGATTAGATATAAAACCCTAAATTTCAGTGGGCTCAATGTGTTTTTCTTTAATTTCCTTAAACACCTATTGGCTGTGTAACTTGATATAAGATAAAATTCAACTTGTGAAATTTGTGCATTGTTGTGTTGCATGTAATTCCACTGCTTTTAACACTGAGGATGTAAGAGACACTAGGGTTTGGGAATGTGCAGTAGGTATATTCATATTCTGTCCTTGCACTCAAATTCGTGCTCCCTGCTTTGGGTATGAAGTGATGATACTTTTTGCCTCAGGTCACACACGTGTAGTTTGTTATACCTTCATGAGGATTCCCTTTGAGACCTGAATCCTCACAACTCTTTGAATTGCCTGTATTAATCTTTCAGTGCAGTGCTAAGCCCATTCTCTTGGATCCATGTTGTAGCTGGTAAAATGGAAATCTTGTGTAGGCAGAATTTCAGGACTTTGGACACCTGTCAGAGATTTTCACATATCAGGAGAAATGGCCCTTTGGAATCTTCGAAATTGCTGCACATGTGCTGTAACTGTGATTTATCCATCTAAAGCATCTGACTTCTAAAGCATGTTTTGTTCTATCATTTTATTTTTTGTTTCCTTGCATCCAGCTTGAGAATCTAGGCGTAACTTTGAAACCATCTTTAGGAAACTCTATTTTTTTCTGATTTTCCTTAACATGAATAGCTGAAATGCATTCTATTCTATAAAAAATACTATTCCAGAGCTTAGCATTTATTTTTAAACTTAAAATTGCTGATTGTAAAAGATAAGGATTACTGTTCTAAATGTAGGCATTGATTAAAAAGTACTGAATGTATATTTAAGTTAACGAGAAAATGAATGAGAAATCTGTTAAGGAAATATCCTCATGTTTCTACATCCCTATGTAAGCAAAGGGTACACTAGGTGCCACACACCACAAAATGAAGAAGTGACAATGTGATGATATGCTTCTGTTAAATATCCGACAGAAATCACAATATGTCGTGTCTGTCATAAGGGGATCAATATTGCTTTGTAAATTCCTTCTGAAATCAGTACCAAGTGTTTCATTGCCTTTTGAAGTCATGTGAAATGTGAGGATTTTACTGAATTTTTTAAAGAACCTTTTGTTCCACAGAATGACAGTTATGTCTTCTGTATAGAAATTACTGACATTTTGTAATTAATCTTGCTAAAATATGTGGGTACTGATTTGGCATATTGAATGTGTAAATTCAAAATCCATTAAAATTTCTGCTATAAACAAAGGTAAAGTAAATCTAAGAGTTCTGCTTTTAGCCATCAACCAAGCAATTAGGAAAATTAGTCTTTAGATTATGTTGATTGATTTATAAGTATAAAAGAAAGTAAATACCATAAAAGCAGGTGTTAAATTTAACAAGAAGGTAATGTTATTTCCTATGAAAAATTAACTGACAGTTATTATAATTTTAATTTATTTTGGTGCAAATAATTTGAAAATTGAGTGTGATTCTCTGCAAATTTGTAAGTTGTGTTGATATGTTAATGTTGGGAGTCTCATAGGATAATCAGGCCAACTGGGTCTGTAATGCATATAAAATGAATGCTCATGTTTATTCTTTGTCTTTATAGACTAGCAAAACAAGTTCTACAAGATGTAAAGCTTCCCTAATCAGCTCGACATTTTTCATTGTATCACTAGGGAAAAAGTCCAAGTTCACTGATTGCAAAACATCTTGAGAATATTATGAATTTACCATTTCCCAACAAGTGTTCTACAGTGATGTTTTTAAATACAAATAATGAATACTATGCTGCACAGGTAATATGCTAGTGACATATGTTTAAAGCAAAAAAACCCCAAACCCCTGGGTGAGCAAAAATCACAGTAATTCTTATAGAAAATACTATAGGTAGGAAAGATGGAGATGGAACCTGTGGTGGCTGATTCTAAATAGACAATGAAGAGGTAATAATAGACAACTAAGACAAAGAAGAATCAAGATACTTTATTTTATTTCTGGATGACATTTTTCTCTTTGCTAAAATGAAGGATGGAAGGACAATAAATATTGCAGACTCAGGGACCTGCAAAATTGGATTACATCCATAATTTGATTTCCTGCATGGTCAAGCAGCAATTGAGAACTGTGGAGGGAAGTTTTAAGGAAAGAAAGGATTAAACCACAGAGTCTGGAAGGACTTTATTGAAATAATGACGTGCTGAAATTGGTAACAAACACAAGTCTGTGCTAACATTTCATTTATTGTCACAGATGGCACACACTTATGGGCTTGTTCTTGATAGCTCAGATATTCTGTCAGAAAACATCACTGTCATACCCCAAAATTTCTGCTCATTAGGATATCTTTTCCCCCTCCTAGCCTCCTGGAAAAACCCATGGATTTGAAGGAATCATGATAGGAAGACTGATGTTGAACATTAGGACCTTTCTACATCCTTGGTCTCAAGTTACTGTTTGTGTTGATACTGCCTCAACCAGAGTGATGTTTACTGTCAGGTGCAGAGTAGAAGTGCTGTCAAAAAGCCAAAGACCTGGAAGTTAATCTCTATTTCACTAATATACATTGAAGTTCATTGTCTTCCTCCATATTCAGCACATGAAGATACTTCATAACATTGCCATCTACTTTACAAAGTGTTTAAATAGTTCTATTCTACAACCTGATGAACATGTTAATAGCAAGGAAAATAATGCTATTTGGATTTGGATAAAGACATATATTTTCACTGGCTGATACATGAATTGACACACTTGGCATCTAGTTGACAATTTGTAAGATAATAGTTCTGGTATGACTCAACTCCCAGAACAAGTTGTGGGATATCTTGATGTGGATAATGTGAAATAAGTATCAGGAAGTTTTAACCCAGTAAATGGCTCAGTCATTTATATATCTGGCATTATTGAAAATAGAAATGGCAGAGATTCACTAGCATATTTTAAAACCCCTGTTGTTCCTCATGCCTCATCATCATCTCTTGATAATTAAAATTGCAAAAACCCAACTGTTTTCTGTTTGAGATGTGGCACTTTTCAGTCAGTTTAGATCCTCAGTTTTAGATAAATTCCACTGGATTCATTTGGAGTGACAAAGAAGGTGAAAATCTATGAATTATCATTTCCCTTTATTAAACCCAAGATAAATGTGGTTAATTTTTTCTGATATTCTTCCCATTAAGAAGGTATTTTTATTTGGGGATTTTAATACTGTTGAGGATTTATTCTCTCAACTATGTCTTTTTCCTGTGTCAGATGCAGAAAGACCATGGCTTAAAAACAAATACAGTAAGAACTGGCTGTTTGCAATGTTATTTTTCAAGACCTCCAAAGATATATGTTTACACTTAAATATTCACTACCTGACACTAACAGACAAATTTTAGTTTTCCTAGACTGAGTGTGTCTACTAAAGGGAATTCATGGGCCCTTTGTAGTGAGAACCAGGTAGGGCTATCCACACGCAAACAATAGGTATTTTTGAAAGAATGTATATTTTATGTCTTTCTACTTTGCTTTATATAACTCAGGTCTTATGCATTTAAGGTGCAAGACAAGGCAGTACATCAGTTCAAAATTCATGAAATTACAGATTTTTAAAAATTACATACTTTAGCGTATGAATGAGGACAGATTTCTATTTTGGGTCTCTTTTTAAAAAGCACAATATGTAATTATAATTGGTTGATTGGCAGTCCTTCAGATGGGGATTTTAAAATGTTACACAATTTGTTCTACAATCTCTTTTCTAGAGTTACGACTGCTAATTTTAAAGAAAGATAAAGTTTGTGATATGTTCTACTTTAGGGAGTTGAATAGTTAAAAATCATACCCATATACAATTCCACTAAAACTTGAATTTAGCCCTTTAGTATGATGAGTGATGCAGAAGAGTCTTACACATAATCTGGACCACTACAAGTAGTCTGGTCTGGACATATTTATGCAGACTATTCCCAGGCAATTTTTATTTGTTTGACTGAGAAATAGATTTTCATCCTGAAAGCTGACATCCGTGGTCTGTTGAACTTTTCTGTCTGTGTATAGAGCATATAGACTTCTACCCATTATATGGGATGGAATAATTGAGAACTGACATGTAAAAATTAAAGTAAATTTCATTCCATTAAAACAAATTTTGGAAATCCTGTTTTAGAGAGGATGGCTAATTTATGGCATAATTCACATTGTGTTATTTCTGCAAACTTCATGTTTCACAGAACTGATAACCTGCTTAATTTTTCCACTCTGTTAAGATCATAATTCGGTGATTAATAAAGATTTCTTCTATTAATTTTATGTTGCTGAGAATTTGTCTCCTGATATTGATCTTGAGGGATTAAATTTTATATTAACATGATTTCTTTCTTTCAGTAGTTCTCAGTTATTTTTTTTAAAAGTCTACATGAAGAGACAAACTAAAAACAATCATGCCAAATTTTGTAATATTTCAAAACCTAGTTTTTCATCTACAGATGAGGTAACATGGACTGTTTTTGCAGGTTGTTTTTACTGCCCTTGCAGCACTTCTAAAACAGCTCAGCCGCTCTTTGCTATTATTAGTTCCAAGTGTACACTTTGTTCTAGTGACATTTTTAAAGGACCTTTTGTGCCCTTAGGTATGTTAGACATAATATTTATCAGCTTAGTTCTAGAGAAAAGCACTTAGGTCCTTTGGCTTCAGGAAAGTAAGTTGGGTGATCAATCACTGAAGTGCAAAACAATACCACTGTAAAATATTCAACTACTCTGCTTTGCTTTACAAAACCTAAACTAAAACTATAGCGTAGCTGTCTGTATTTGAACTATTAAATGATTCTATTGCTTCATCTTTAGCTCCCCTCCCTAACCTGCCAATTTGGATTTGCTTACTGTTATCTGAAGGTCTGTCTCTGTAACTGTTGGAATATTTACATAGTCCTGTGTGCTTACAGCAGTCTTTAGGCCTCTGACCTATGTAAGGGTTACCCTAAGAAAATGCATTGGAAGGGCTCCCTAAGATGATCTTTCTGCTTTTAAAAAAACCTCTGGTTTAATTATACTGGGATTTGCCTCGCTGACTTTCAGAGAAATCAAAGCCTTTCCTCATTCTGTCTCATTGACCTTTGCCCCTTTCATTCTAGAATGTCTTCATTGTGTTCCAGCCACTGCCATTGTAGCATCTCACAAACTGCTCAACAGGCGTGAGCACCAACCCCACCATGACAATGTGCACAAAGAAGATACTACGAATGCAGAGGTTGTCTCTATCTTTTACTTATGTGCACATAATGAGCTTAGTGAGAAAATGATAGTCTCATATCCAGGGTCTAAAAAAATCCCATCTAAACAGACAACTGCCTTGAATCCTTGACTGAATGACTGACAAAAATATTTCTGTTAAAAAAGTTATCAAGCAACTGAATTCCAATCAGCAACTTTTTGTGCTATGGGAGTAAGGCTTTTGAAATTTCAAATATATAGGAATGTTATGATCATTGGCAATAATGTAAATAAAAATATTTCTGTGAAAATAGGTGGAATATCACTGGTATAAAAAAAATAATGGAAGGAAGACTAAGTTAAGATGTCTGTGAAAATGCAGGCAGCTGTAGCACAATTCCTTTCAGTTTATGCCCTGTTTTTCTTTCTTATTCATACTGAGAATTGAGTGCATAAGCTTTTGAAAGGAACAGGGTTACATCTGTTTTCCCTCACTGCTTTCTCATCTAATTTTGACACTGAAGGATAAGAATAGATGACCTTCTAGTTGCAGGGAATGTTATGACTTCTTCCTAATTTCTCATGCAGAATAGACACTTGTCAGAATATACTTTTATTTGTATATTAGTGAATTTGGAAGAGAAGAAATCTTAAATAAAGGAACATGTTTGTATGCAGCTTCTCACAAGATTTATATGCAACCTCTCTACACACAGCAGTTCAGAAGATAGGAGAGTTCTGAAGGTGGGTAATGCAATATAAATATCTCAAGATAAGCTATGGGAACCAGGTGTTGCAGATATTACCCTGCTCCCCAGGGAGAGGATGCCTGTGGAGTAGGTATTCCTTGCAGCCTGTGGAGAGGACCATGCCAGAAATGGGTGATATTCCCTGAAGGAACTGTGGTGGGCCCACACTGGAGCAGGTTTATCCTGAACGATTGCAGCCTGCTGAGAAGACTGATGCTGGAGCAGGGAAAAAATGTGAACTGGGAGGAGTGGCAGAGAGGAGCTGCTGAATACTGACCACAACCCCCCATTGCCCATCCCCCTGTGCTGCTGTGGGTGTGGACTAGAGGAAGGACAGTTGGGAAAGAAGGAGTGAAGCTGAACTTGGGGAAAAGGGGATGAGAGAATTGGAGAAAATGCCAATTTAATTCATGTTTGTTTCTCACCATTCAACTTGTTTAATTAGCCAAAAATTAATTTTCCCTAGGATGAATCTGTTTTGTCCATGATGTTATTTGGTAAATTAGCATCTCTCTGTCTTTATCTCAACCCATGAAATTTTGCATCTTGTCTTTTCCCTCTGTCCTGCTGAAGAAGGGGAGTG
Organism: Grantiella picta; assembly: GCA_013397955.1. Classification (NCBI taxonomy): domain Eukaryota; kingdom Metazoa; phylum Chordata; class Aves; order Passeriformes; family Meliphagidae; genus Grantiella; species Grantiella picta. Next base: position 477,203 of record VZRM01001618.1, read on the forward strand.
AGAGAGTGGCTGTGTGGGCACTTGACAGCTGGCCAGGGTCAACCTACCACAAAACTATGTAGTAATTCCTCTTTAACTCTTGTGTTCTTGAATAACAGTTTGATAGCACCATGGTATTACTTGGAATACATACATAAAGATGCAAAGGAAGATTTAAATTGTTAGTATGTGTTTAATGGCTAAAACTCTATGTTGAGATAAAATGGTGACATAATCAGTGGACAAAAGTTTCTTTGGTGAGCTCCATTCCTGAGGACTTTGTATCATAATGGGGTAGCAGAAAGATGATGGTATAAAAAAGATCTAAGAAAGAGTAGTTTTCTTAAAGAAACTCTGAAACAGTAAATATGTGCACTGATTACCATGTCAGTGGTCCCACTAATTACAAAGTTCCTGTCTCTTTTTTTTTTCTAGAAAAACCAAACAGTTGCCAGGCAGTGTAAAACTTAGCAGTTACAGAATATTAGAATCATAAAATATGCTGTGTTGAAAGGGACCCACCAGGATCATTGACTCCAACTCCTGGGCCTGCACAGGACACCCCAAGAGTCACACCATTTGCTTGACAGCATTGCCCAAATGCTTCTTGAACTCTGTCAGGCTTGGTGTTGTGATCACTTCCCTGGGGATCCTGTTCTAGTGCTCAGCCACCCTCTGGACAAAAAACTTTTTCCTATTATCCAAGCTAAATCTCCCCTGACTCAGCTTTGTGCTGTTTCTTTGATTCCTGTCACTGTTTAGTCCTGCTAATTGCAAACACAGCCTTTCCTATTTCAGCATGCACAAAATCTAACCAATTTATTATGTGGCTTGTTGGTTCTTTTCTGATGTCTAAAAGGACTCACCCTTACATCGCTCTGTGATGTAAGGTTTTCTCTGAGGCATTGAGAAGTAGAAAAGACTTATGGAAATAAAGCTTTTTCTGCCTTCATTATTTCTAATGACTGGTAAGAAGGCATTCTAAAGGTGACACATGTTTAAGCTAGGAGTACTGTAACCAAGAGATCCAATATTACCTTTGAAAGGCAATGTTACTGCATTCTCCATAGTTAAACACACTTGGAAGACTCCTCACAATGAGTAATTTCCTTTCAAAACAGAGAAATTCTTAGGGAAAAGTATTCTAAGGGAAATGCATAAGGATCTTAATGGGACTACAATGCATTCCAGCAGTTAATATATGAAATATGAATATTTTAGATGAAGACTTAGTTAAATGAATATTTTATTATTTAAGTCTCTTTTCCTTTTTTGTATCAGTTTTTTCTTAACTACAAGTAATATTTTAAAATTGGCTTTTAGGGGTCAAACTTTTTATTTTTCTCCTTTATTTATTTATGCACTTTCTTACTGCTAAAAAGACCCCTTAGAAGTGTGTCTTTCAGTGTTTTTTTTTCCCTGTGTACTCCCCTTCTTGTCATGCCAGCTTGATGCCTGACAAATGTCAGTCTGAGGCTAGGTGGTGCACATAAAAACAAACCCAAAATATCAAAACATATACTAAAGAAGTACTATTTTTGCTTATTTTTATGGTTCCTTGCAGTTTCATGTTAGGGAAAAATTCTTTTTGGGCATCATTAGGTTTCTCTGAGATCGCTGATGACTAATATATGCAGTTCTTTCACAGAGTGAACATGTTCTGTCCTGGTGCCAAAGGTGCAAACTCCTTGGGCAACACTAAGTCAACTGCAAACAGTTGACTTTGACTGTAATCCTTGACTTCTCTAAGTAACCAAAACTTGTCTCTTGTACTCTCAGTGAGGTTGTTTCCTGTTGTTTTTGTATAAACCTACAGCTATTTTAAGCAAGGTGGAGAAGAAGGCTGTGTATTTTTATTTAAGGAAGAGAAGAATTGCATGACAGACATAAAACTGGTAAAAGAAGGCTGAAAAGGTTTGAAATAAACTGGAGGCTGACATTTAAACACTGGAAGGGGAGGATAGGACTGGCTTCAGTACAAACTGGGCAATGACCAGAGAAGGGAAGTATCTGACTACTACAAGAAGTTGTATCCTCTGTAGTGTGGCAAGGTGATAGAATGACCACTTCTAATTCTTCCGCTTATCACATACATCAGGTGTGTCTCTTTTTAAAGCAAAATGTGGATTTTATATTTCCCAGTATCCAGGAATATTCATATAACATCTATACTTCTGAATGATGTACAAATCTTAAACAAATCAAACTATCATAAAAGGTCTCCCCGAAAGAACCAGCAGAATCACTCTCATGTGAGAGAGATTGCAGTATAATGTGTCACCAAATAATATTTTTTTTAATAATTCAGGCACCAGTAGTCAGGTATTTAGGCAGTGCAGCAGTGAAACAGATATAAGAGGGAAATAAATTTTTTCACTCTTGGAAGTGAAACATTCCCTTTCCCAAATAATCTGTCTGTGTATCAAAATAATAATAAAACTATCATACTGGAGGAAGATCCCTTGGGTGAGTTTGTTCAGCTTTGCTCTCTACCTTCCCCTTCTGCTGCTTTATTTGTTTTCCCTGAAGGAATGTTCATCTCATCTTCACTGACATTTTAAAGTCAGGTGGTGACTTTTAGTTTTCTATCCAGCCTGAGTTCCTTCAATGCCCTCAAGAGTGCTCTTGACTTCCTCATCAAACAATGGATGCCTCAGTCCCACCTAGAGGTCACAGCCATGACGGAGTTACTGCAAAAATAAACATTAGTATGTTTATAATATTTTTTCTCTTACAAACTACTAAGTAGTAGTAAGCTGCTTAGCTGAAACCACAATCTATTTGATTGTAAAGGGAATGGGCAAAAGGATTCAAGTTCCTAGTGTGATTTTTATTTGTCGCATGTTAAGAGAGAGAAATATATTATCTTTCCTCTTTAAGAAGTTTATATTCTCACAGTCAATGGATGTAAAAACACTTTTATGATTTCCTTGAAAAATTATATTCACAATGTCAGTTTTAAATTTTGGAAATTTAAATCTATAAGTGAAGAAAATGACTATTTTTTAGTAGTTTAAATTAATTACTGTTAATATTTCTAATTTTTAGAAATACTATTTATATTTCCATGATATGTTTTAAGATATAAAACAAGCCCTAGATAGTATTATGAAGAAAAAATTTCGGAAGACTCACAACATTAATGATTGCCTTTCTTCCTTGGGATCAGTTAATTGGTGTTCCAATTCAGTCAGAATTCCTAATGTCATTCAGTTCAGGTTCAGTCAAAAACCCTAAAGTGAAATCTGATATTTCATGGAAAGTCACACTGCTTCTAGATTAGTGCCTGCCCTTAGAGATACACAGAATAATTTAGCTTGGAAGGGATCTCTGAAGGTCGTTTTGTCTAATCTCCATCTCAAAGCAGGGCAAATTTTAAGCAGGTGGATTAGTGCCTGTTGATTTGACAGGGCTTTTTTTTTAACCAGAATCTACTCTGGATTTCAGTGCTTGTCCTGTCACTGTGCACCATCAAGAAGAGCCTATTTTTTGACTTTTTCTTTTTTTTTTCTTTATACTTTCTTACTGGTTAGCGACAGCTGTAAGATCATTATCCACAGTATTAAATTTCCTAATAACTCTGCAATGTAGATATCACTTTCAAAACAATGTCTGTATTTTACATAGTCTTTACTGAGATACTAAGTCTGTGTCTTGATGGGTACCAACAGTTGTTCTCTTCATCTGGTAATTTTTAAATACAATTTATATTTCATGTAGTCCTTCCAATGTCACTGTTATTAAGTGTTTAGCTTTTAGGATATGAGCTAACTGCAAACAACCCTCAGCAGCTCCTAGAAATCTTAAAATAAATATGTTTTTCGTGACTACTGATAAAATGGAAAGTTGGATATATTTGTAAGGGACTGTCTTGTTAGTAATCTACTGTGTTGGCATAATGTGCATTTTTCCATATGGCGAGGCAGGACTCTTCCAATCATTATATGCTCTCATTCAAATTCTGCCTGCTGCAGGAAATTAGCACTGTTCACACTTGTTTAGGCTTAATAAAAATCATTTTTCCTAAAGCACAGGGATAAGGTCACCATCTGCCACATGAAAATGCCAATTTCAAATGAGCAGCAGTCAAAAGAGGGTGTCTTTCATTTTTAGACACTCTCAGAAGGAACTTAATAGGAGAAATCGTGATTGATTCTGACATCTATCAGATTACAGGATGATGTTAAGCTATCAGATTTTCAGTTTTGCAGATGTGTATTGTATTTTTTTCATATAGTGTTATGAGTGTTTCATAGACCACTCCCCTATTTTCAGCTCTGTTCACATTTGGGAATATCTGACCATACATAATAGGCGTTTGGAAATCCTTCCCTAAGCATGAAGGCAATAGAGCATTTTCATACCTAAGTTTCGTGATTCAGCACTCATAGCAGCCTTGATTTTTCTCAGTTATTTTAGACTGTCTAATCCTTACCAGTATACACTGAAACATTTTCTTAAAAAGTTCTGTTACAAATTTATAGTCTCTAAAAAAACCCCTTTTAATTATAGCAAATTGAAATGTGTTTATATATATACATATATATGTACATATAGACATCATGACATTTTTCTACCAAAATAGATTATACAAAACCCTACATTTTCTGTGAGTTACAAAGAACGTTCACACTTATTTATTCAGAGTGCATATGCTAAATAAACACATAATTAATGACTGTAGAATGAATGATTGAATATGGCCTTTTCATGACCAGAGTGTTCATACTCTAATAAAGGAGATTAAAAAATGCAACTCTATCTGAGGAGTTGAAGAGCTCTCTTACGTAAATTTGGAAACATCTGCTTTTCAAAATTATACTCAGAGTTTTGTAGTCTTTCCAAACAGGAAAACAAAATTTACATTTGATTATTTATTTAAATCTCCTTAGATTAGAAACTGTCTGGTAGTGATAAGGTTGTTTGAATTGTATACACCACATAAATATATTAAATGACTAGTTCTGTAGTCATTTGTTATATATTGATTTCTAAAAAAATCATACAATTATCTTCTCATTCTTGGGAAAATCAAGTAGTCCAGGAATTAAAAATAACAAATCCACTAATCACCAACTGGTTCCTACTTTCTCAAAGCACAAAATTCACAAAGGTTCAAGCTGAGGACGGAGTTAGACTGGTGACTGGCAACCTGGGGATAGAAGAAGGGATGAAAGTCACATTTAATAGTGACAAAAACACATTGTGGACAGAAGAAAATTTTGACAGATTGTTTCCACCTCACTTATTACAGAATTCTCGACTTGTGTTTAGTGATATCATGTATTCTAACATCAGCTCGAAAATACAGGGTGATATACTGTTTGGTCAATGAGAACTGACACCACTTCTTAAATTGCTTTATTTAGTCACTGACGTTTTTGGCTGTAATCAGAATTTCAATGCTGACCTCTAACTATTTCCAAAAAATTATACTGATAGGTTTATGAGCTGGATGTTTGCTTTGCTCTCACAGCAGTTTTTGGATCGAGTGATTGTAAGCATAAGTTGCCCTTTATCTCAAATGTGAGTAGCTAATTTCTTTATTGATGGCTCTGATGTTACAGCTGCTGTAAAGCCAACTTCATTTGCTGCAGCTCTATGTTCAGCAAAATATTCCAGATGACCTCATGGTTTAATTCAAAGTACTACATTTTAAAAATTATTATTATCAAGTTTATTATTTAAAATAGCTTACTGCTCTAAAATCAATTCTGACAAGTGAAAAACAAATTAATAAAAATGCAACTGTGATCAGTTTCCAACAAAGTATGCTTCTGTCACTCTTTGTAGTCTGTTCATTACCAACTAAACAGTATCTTTTGTCAGCTGTTGTCTTGATTCTTATGGTTTCTCAGTATTGTAACATTTTTTCCCTTGTTCTTCTATTTTTTTTTCCTGAGATGCTTTTACAGGTGTTAAGGTTCTATTTTCATACTGTTCAGTTCCTTCTTTAATTATATGGTGAATAAAAATCCCATCAGAGATGATAGAGGGAAAAATATGTGTTCATTTTTTAAAGCTTTCTTCAATTTTGGGAGAGTACTTTTAACTTTGTGGCATGATTTAGTTAAGAAAGTGGAGCATGGATGAATAATATTCCCTTACCTCTGACTCTGCAAGCACTACCTGGTATATAGATGGGCCAGGTCTGAAATTAGTCATGCACATACAATCTGTTCCGGTGGCAATGCTATGTACCTGGTGACAGGTTGTGTGCAAAGAAAAGACAGATGGGATTTTTAGATATCTCATACTTTGTATATGCCACTATGAGTGGACTGCAGCACCATAAAATGTAGATAAGCAGTGCTGTCAAAAGATGCACCATGGGCAGGGATAATCCTGGCCCTTGCTCTTAAGACAGAAAAGAAAGGTATGGCATAAAACTACCATGGAAATTACTTCTTAATGAGAAATACATAAATAAAAACAAATATATTATGACATGTTAATGTAGAAAATAGTGAAAAAGCAAGCCTAGAGGACTTGGCAATTAAATGTTAAGGACATTAATATACCTGTTTATATTGTTAACATTTCTTTGTATTTCCCCTGAACACAATTTGGTGACACTTTAGAAGCTATTAAAATGACATTTCAGTCACCCATGGAAGCTACAGCAAGTCTCCTGCAGTTGCAGCAGCAGTTAATGGAGGCTACATTTTTATGAGCGTCTAGACATCAGTCTAACAAAATATATCAGGACAGCAGACTAATAGTGAATTCCAGCATTGCTTTAAGAAAGCATGGTAAATCAAACATTCTACCTGGCTTGTGTGAATGCTATAGTCAGCAACAACCACTGTCTGGGGGCACAGAGTCCTGCTGCTCGCAGCAACAACAAAAGCAACCTCCTACAATGCAATGAAATCCTTTCCCAGTTTAGCATGATTCCAGGAGCAGGCTGCAGATGCAATTTAGTCTCTGCTCGTATTCACATTTCTTCCAACTGTGCCAAGGGTGGCCATAGCCATATCTGAATGACAGTGTTATGTGCTAGGAGATGAACTAGTGTATTGTTTCATTTTGTTCAGCTGTGGCTGAAGCCATTCCAATTTAGTTCAAGTTCAACAACATTTCAAAATAGCAACTTCTTCTTTCATTAATAAATAATTAAAAATGATGACTTGAACCAACTTCTGTTTAGGAAAATAATGGATTTGCCTCAGCTGCCTGGTCCTGCATTTAAGTGGGAGCTACAATGTCTTTTTCAACAAAGAGTATGGGTTAACCTATTAAGGTTAAGACCTTTTCAGCCCATCCTTCCTGATTCTACATGCATATGAACTGAAATAAACTAGAGCAGAGTTTCACCCTAAAAAAAGGTATATTAACATTTGTACAGCACTGCTTGTGCTTCTGCTATATAAAAAAGCTCTAAAAATGGTGTAGTTCTATATTTAGGGCCTTTCACTGCTGTAACAAATGTATTCATTTTATAAATAAATATTTTAACTGCTATTCCTGCCCATCCAATTTAAGGTCTGAGAAGCTGTGTTTTTCCCTTGTGCTGTCATATGTGAAAAACATTTTTGAATTTCAAATTAAGATTTCAGTTTTTTCCTCAATGTCTTCAGTAACATAGCTTTACTGACTGGAATATGCTTATGTGAGTATAGCTGCTGAGTGTAATCTCAAATCTTATCCTATTTTGGGCTGTATGGGGCCAGCAGAAGTTTGTTTATTTTTTCAGTTGAAGTAGCAGGGATATCTGAAACCATGAAAGGGCCTAATTTAGAAAATAGGAAAGAGTCAATATATGCAATGGATTTTTTAAAAGTAAAATTGTCCTCTGAATAGCAAAATGAGGTAATATTGTAACCCTTCCAATAAAAACAACAAAAAAAGTCTATTTCTCAGTTTCAGTAAAGGAATACAATAAAGAACAAGAGACATAAAGGGGACAGTGACCTAATAGAGAGACAATGTGTCCATGTAACTGGAGAATATGCAGCTATAGTGGCCATACTTGACATGCTTCTGGTTACAGCTTCACTTTGGCCTGCAATTTGCTTGTCATACAGTCCATTAAAATTACTTTAATAATGTTTTTTCTTGACAGCACTTTTCCTTGCAAAGTTTACTTAAAACATAATTTCTTTCCATGGCAAAAGCCCTTCCTGCTTTACTTCACAGCCATTAAAAGGGTGAAGAAACAGATTTTACAGAAGCAAATGCCTGTCCTATGAGTTCTTTGTCCTGCTACTTTCTTTGTTCTCAGCTCTTGGAATGAGTTGAGAAACCTGCATCCTTTGGGCAGGGCAAAGCCAAAGGAATAAATTTTGCCTCTTTTAACGGGAGTATGTCTTCCATGACATTCCCTGTAAATGCATATAGGGTTTTATTTGTTGGGAAAACATTCAGTGTTCTATTACTTTCATGTTATTACACTGATTTATGGACCTGGTATTTGGGCATGTCTAAATGAGCTGTGTTGATGAATTTCTGACAGGGATCTAGAGGGGAGTAATTATTTAGAGATCAACCATGAGCCACTTCTGAACAATATTTTTACTATCAGAGATCTGTTTTCATAGCCACTAGGCTTAAACGGAACATAGCTCTATTTTTTTCTTTCTTATGACTTTGAAGTTCTTAAAATTCTCACTTGACAGGAAGATGCATTATGGTCTGTTTGTCTTTAAAATCCACATATTTACCTCTTCCTGTCAGAATCGTATGATACTCAAATGTGAGCATATGCAGTTACAGTATTTTTATCCCTGCAGCTTTGTATAAAATAATGTAGTAGAAAATGCTAGTATAAATTCAATACTACATTCTAAGGAAATATTATGAACTCTTGGAGGAATATTTTAAGCTCTACAATTCTTCTAAAACAGCTCTTCATCACCACTGCTCCTGGAAGTAGAACACAGTCCAAATTTGCAGGCTACAAGCTAAAAATCAAGTATGGGTGCTTAAGAGATTATGTTACAGGAAATATTCATAAATGTAAATATGTTACTATGAAAAATTTTCTGTATTTTTTACTAAGTGATCTATGATTTAGAAAGGCACAGAGTTCTTCTGAAACTAATTAAAATTGAAAGTTAAGAATGTATTTTCTTCAAGTATGGCCCTCCTCTCTCTGACCTCAATTTCTGACCTTGATGCAAAATAGTTAAAAGAAAAAAGATATATAAATATTAATAAATATTTCACTGTTAAGTGAAATGATTTTCTGAAATTTAGAAGATATATATTTGAAAGGAATTGAAATTAACTCAACATAGGGTTAGAATATAGCATATAATCAGACATTGAATAAGCTTGTTCCTTGAAAGGGAACCTAATTTTACATAGGTCAAGGCATTCACCTTTAGAAATGGAATGTGTCTATACTTAATAAACTTTTTTTTTCCCTTCAGCTAAATGAAGTTTTTTGCAAAAAATTCTCCTTATGTTGTTGTTGTTCTGAAAAGGAACCTTGAAACGTAAAACTGCACTTTTCTCCACTTTAATATTTATCCCTATTTCCAGAATAGATGAGCAAAGATTTTCATTTAAATGGAAAAAATGGTCTTAAAAGTATAAGAATATGACAGTGTCCAATAAAGCCCAACCACAGCTGTAGTTCACAAAAAACCTAACAAGTCCCCACTTTCCCCCACTAAAACAATACAGTTTTGATCTAGGAATAAATAACTTTCAATTATTTGTGATATATAGTAGAAGTGCATTGCTGTTCTCTTGTTAGTTTCACACCAAGGAAATCACTGGTGTTGGCTTTCAGACTCTGCTTTAGTAGGGCAATTTCATGTCTTTTCTTGTTGCTACCTTTCCTTCATTTCTTTCAGATTTACTGCAGCAATTGAAATGAGGAACACCCACAATCTCCATTTTAGCAGTACACATTTAGTTCTAAAATATCCCACTGTTCATGGAAGATGAATTATTCAGTGCACTATTTAATAGTGAGAAGTCTGTAGATTGTTTGCATTTTAATTAAGCATAACCTAAATTCAGAATCAATCCCTAAAACCTGAGGATGGTATTCTGGATTTCCATTCCTTTAGTACATGATAGTCAATTAATTTCAAAATAAATGTCTGTAGGGGTAGTTTTAAGGACGATTTTTTGAGAATTTTTTTTTCAAAATACCAGTCTATGCCTTGCTATTAATCTTTGCATTGCAAAGAGGAATTACTATTCTGAAATTTAAAAATTTGGTTTTGTATTCATTATAGTCTGCAAAATGTTAAAGAACCTTTTGAATTTTTTTAGTTTTGTTAGCTCTTACTGAAAGAGAAAAACCTGATTTGGCAATGTTAAGATAAAAGTCTGACAGATGAAACAGAGAAAGAGCAAAAGGACTGAGTGTTTCATTGGTCTGGGGAATTGCAATGTTAACTGCAGGTGCCAAAACAGTTTTTCCTAGGATCTGACTAGAGAAGAAGGATGAGGATTCTGGGAAGAGGATGAAGATTGTTCTGAATTTTAAAACAAATTCTAACCTTTGGGGGGAAAATGGTAATGAAGAGAAGTCTTTTAATTCTCAAGGGATAAGAGATGGATTCAGGTTATTCCCTTTCAGGATAAATCTAGAAACTGATGTCAGAATTTAAACCATTCATTAATTAATGTCTGATGGTGGAAGTATTTCTCTGTGGAATGAAAAAAGGTTGTGCATGTATCCATAGAGTGAACTTAGAACAACATAATTTCACTTCTGTAAGTGACAGCTTTTCCTTAATTAGGAAAGTTATATCTTACTATAGTCTTTCAAGAGCTGCAAGTCAAGTCAAGAAATTTAAATTTCAAAGTGGCTTCACCTTTTTCATATTATTCTGATTGCTGATAACCCTAATGACCTTCACATGCTACTAACTGGTAGGTAATTATCTACTCAAAGGAATACCAAGTAAGTTTACTGATGACAAAACTGGGAGGAACTGTTGTCTCCCCTGAGGGCAGAGACACCTCAACAAGCTAGAGAGACAGGCAATCACCAACAACACTAAATTTAACAAGGGCAAGTGCTGGATTCTGCACCTGGGATGAAACAACCCTGGTTGTGTGTATAGACTAGGGAATGAGATGCTGGACAGCAGCGCTATGGAAAGGGACCTGGGGGTCCTGGTCAATGTCAAGTAGAACATGAGCCAGCAGTGCCCTGGCAGGCAGGAGGGCCAACTCTGTCCGGGGGGCATCAGACACAGCATTGCCAGCTGGGCAAGGGAGGGGGTTGTCCTGCCCTGCTCTGCTCTGGGGCAGCTTCACCTTGAGTGCTGGAGGCAGTTTTGGTCACTGAAGCATAAAAAAGACATTAAACTATTAGAGAGTGTCCAAATGCAGGCCATAAGGATGGTTAAAGGTCTGGAGAAGAAGCTGTTTGAGGAGCAGCTTAGGTCATTTGGTCTGTTCATTCTGGAGAAGAGGAGACTGAGGGGAGACCTCATTGTGGTCTTCACTATCCTCATGGGGGCAAGTGAAGGGGCGGGCACTGATCTCTTCATTCTCATGACCTGTGACAGGACTCAAAGAAATGGCAGAAAGCTAAGTCAGGGGAGGTTTAGGCTGGATATTAGGAAAAGACTTTTCACCCAGAGGGTGGCTGAGCACTGGAACAGGCTCCCCAGGGAAGCAGTCACAGCACCAAGCCCGACAGAGTTCAAGAAGTATTTGGACAATGCTCCCAGGCATGTGATAGAATTTTTGAGGTATCCTGTGTAGGGCCAGGAGTTGGACTTGATGATCCTCATGGTCCCAGCTCAGGCTGGATTTTATAGAATTGCAGGTAATAAGCTATCCAATATGCTGACATTTAAATCATACATGCTTCTATAACCTAGTTTGTAAACCTCTTTCTTTTCTTGTCTAAGGCAAAGGGATGTTCCTTTTCTGTTGCTTTGTCAATTTCTTCTTTCTGTAATTTTTTTAACAGCACAGCTTCATCTCTCATTGGAATTCAACAAAGGTTTTTCAAGAATAGATGGTGAGCAGCTTTTTCTGGCAATCATAGGTTGTGCTAAAGTTTAAAATTGGAACCTTTGAATGAAAGCGTGAGTCTGTGATAATTGGTATAAAGCACTTTGATGAGTGGGGAAGTGAATGGTCGGTAAAATAAGAAACAGGAAATGTTATAAGTCTGGTTGTCTCAATTTAAAAAGAGTGAAATAAACTGCTTTGAGTAGTAAATTAATCAGTAGACTATATTTGCTGATTTTGAAGCAAAATTATCTTTAAAACAGTAGTGTTGATTTTTAAAGGTCAGGTGTATAAAAAAGAATATGTTGCTTCAGTCTAGCTGAGAAAATGTGCTTGCAGTAGATACTCTCCAGGTATGAGAACATAAGCCTGAGTTTAGCTCTGTTGATTAGAACACGGTGCAAGTAATGCCCAGGGTGCAGATTTGATCCCTGTGTGGGCCATTCACTTAAGAATTAGATTTGATGACCCTCTTGAGTCCCTTCTAACTCAGAATACTCTGTGATTGTAATATACAGTACTAAGATAACGAGCACAAATGTTGGGAGGGACTGTGTTAAAGACCTTACAGAAGTCTAACTAGATGTCGTATGTAGCTCTTCTCTTGTCCACTCATGTGGTTACTCCATTGTAGAATGCCACTAGATTAATCACACAGTGATGATTATTTTTTCAAGCCACACAGCTGCCTACAACACAGGACTTTATTTCATAGCTAACAACGACGAAGTATTTTTCTGCTATGCCACACAAATATATAACTACAAGGAAATTGCTCAGTGCTGTGGCTGCTTTGTAGAATGCTTTTGAAGCAGGAAGAGTTTGGCACAGTGGGCAGCTGGTGTTCTGTATTTTAACAGAAGGCAATCACCTAATATTTACTTCCTTTATCTATGCCATGTGTAATTATCCTTTTTTGGTAGCTTAGTATCCTGATGCTGATGGCTGACTTCTGCCTCCTGTATCCAACATTATGAACCTATCCTCTCTCTTTTGCCTGTCCTGGCCCTTGTCCATCCCTGCTTCCAGTGAGTCAACACAGCTTGCCAAACCAGCAGTTTTAGGGTTTTTTCTGTGGTTGGTTTTCTGCTAATGAATGAATTAAATGAGGTCACTGAAGAATTAAACAAGTGCCAGAAACAAGACTTTGGAAGTCTGGGTGAAAAGGCTGGGAGAGACACATAGGGAGGAGGAGGACTCCAGCTGCTTTTGGCAGCAGCCAATTGTTAACTGTTAGCTCACTTCATGCATTTGTGCCCTCCATCTCCCAAACAATCCAGAGCTTGCTCTGGTGCTCAGATTGTAGTCCAGTGGATGAGTGACTACAGTACCTAAAGAAGATCCAGTATTGAGAGTCTATGACTTAATAAGAGAAAAATTTGTTATGTATTCCTTCTGGGTTTTTTTTCCTGACATGTTTTTTTTGGTGAATTTCTGTCATTAAGAGGTGCAGTTGAATATATTATTCTCTCACTATACATAGTATTTGGCACTCTATGATATAATTTAGACTACAGTCTGGATTACTTTACCAGTGTTCAGAGGGGACTAGTTTAGGTTGCAATTATATAAATAAAAGACCCTACAAACTATACTAAATTTTTCACCTGATCATGTTGTTCAACTTAGGGGAAAAATATATTTCTTACTCTTGTTTCTTTTGTAGAGGCTGGGTCTTGGCCAGATCTGGGGAGAAGTTTTGTGCAGGCAGCAGAACCACCTGGGTCACTGAGGGCTTTTGAACCCTACCAGAGCAGCCATGCTAAGAGAAAAAATTAAATGTCTCTGTCCACGTTAGTTCATGAACAGACATGAAAAACACATCTATCTTGCTTATGCCTGCCTATGTGGAGGGATTTCAGGTAACTACCATCCCAAAACTTTTCAAACTGCTGAAGTGTTTGGGTATGGCTTGGCCTGACGCAATAAGTGACCAGAAGCAATTTTGTTAGTTGCAGCCAACCTGCAGTTCTAGAGTATTGCTTCACTGTCTCTTGGCTTATGCCGGGCTTTTTGTTTGTAAAATACACTAGCTTCCTTCATGCTAAAGACGTTATGTAAACCAAAGATGATAATATTAATTACTTTTAGCAAAATGTGTTGCTTTCATTCTCTGTCATTAAATCTGTCGTGTTCCACGCCATGCAACAACTGTTATTCCAAGTAGCTTTCCGGAACTGTAGCAGACAGTTATGATGCACCATATGCTCTGGATGTACATTTTATTTTTTTTTTTTGGACAGACTTGCATTAGTGAGTGACATGGTCTAAGCACAGGACAGAAGTCAGCTAATTCTTAGTGTGTCTGGCAAGGATGTTTCCAAGGACCCTGGCCATGTCAGTCACCTGCCCTGTTATGTTTCTCCCTTCTGTAAGGCTGGTATATTAACGCTGTCCTCAGAGTATGTGTAGGAGAGCTAATTAACCAATTACTATGTCAATAATTTAGCAGATAAACTTGACAACGTAGTGTATTTGAGTTTAAGTGGGATTTTATTAATAAAATACAATCATCGAGTAAGGAATATATTAGAGAAGCTAGATGGACTAAATATATACATATATATATGTATATATATGTGTGTGTGTGTGTACATATATATACACAATGTTTACATCCACTGTGCAAAACTGAAATATTCAGATAGCAGTAAAAAAATATGTAATGGGAGGCTTTTTATACATAGGAGATTTTTGTCTTCACAGGGAAGGAACAGAAGGGTGAGATTTGGTGGTTGCTTCAAAATAGGAGTTGCAATATTATCATCATGTTACTGTTAAACACAAAGTATACAAATACCATGAGAAAAGCAATGCTAAGGACTATTTGTATGACTAAAACTGACAAGGCTATTTTGAAGAACCTCTAAGGTTTTTAATACAACCTTTGTTTGACTTGTACTTAAAGATCATCTCTGTTAGTCTAGTGACATTTGCCAGTCCCTTAGGTTATGATTTAAAATTGGTTTCATTTAGCTCACAAAATGTACACAACTGCATAACCTATTTAGCTACAGTAAGCAAGTAAAACTTACTCTGCTTTATTAATTTTTAAGCACAGCAATGCAATAATTCAGCAATACAATTTATTATTGAATTGGTAGCATCACGTTTCCTTTCAAATTGCCCTCTTTGTTCTTTTATAAAAATTCTTTTCCTTCCCAACAGAGAAGGCTTCCCTGTTGACTTCCTATTTCTTTGTGCTGAAGGAGTTGCATTAAATTTTCTTTTGAATGCATCAAAACCATTCAGTATGTCAGCAGCATGGAACCACAGCACAGAAATGTGGATGACCTTATTTTAGGGATAAGGCTTGATTTTCTGCATCCTTTTTTTATACCTGCTAGATGAAAATAGCTTCATTTCCAATTCACATGTTAAATGTGAAGCAAGCACTGGTTTGGCTTTTTTGTCTAAATTGTTTTTATAGATGAAAGCATTCCAGTCTCAAGTCTTACTTTAGATCTTTAATTCTTGATAGAAAATGGCCATTAATTTCAATACAACTTCCACAAGGAGACAGTGATCTTGCCTTTTTATATGCTACTTTCTAATCTTGTCCAAATTGGTTAGGCAGGAGGGCGACAGAAATGACCATTGAAGAACTTGCCTTGATTTTTAATTATTGTTGGTTGTGGCATTCCTGAGCTATGCTCATTCAAACTGTGTGCGTTAAAAGAATACAATGAATGGATAGCTGTGTTGCTGGGACCAGTTTTGACTTATCAGAAATTCATAAATACAGGAAAAAGTTTATTTGATAAGCTCTCACCCTCATAAAGCTTGCCATTAATTGTAAGCAAACTTCTAGGCTTTCTCAGAAGACATTAAAAGATGCTTATCTTGAAACTCCTCTCTCAAAAAAGAGGTGAAAGATGTAGCTTTTTGGCATTTACAAATATAGAAGTTTGACATCAAATCTCACCTAGAAATTTACTTTATTGCACCTTGTTCATAATAATCTTAGGTCACCTTTCAAAATACTCTGCATTTTGTTTGAGTGTTGACTTTGGAGACACATCAATAAGAAAAGTCCTAGTATTGACAAACAGCAGGTTCAATTTTATTTAAGATAAGTTGAAATAATTTAAAATGTTCTTAAATAAAATATCTTACAATTATATAAAGTGGAATATTGAATTTTTTTTTTCAGGAGGATAAAATTCATTGTTATTGGTTTTGGAGTTTTTTTTTTCAGTAGACCAAGTTGTAATATAATGTCCGGAAAATACAAATACTGAAGGGAATAAGTGGTTGTATTTTCTGAGCTATGAATATATGGAAGTTGCAACTCTGCTTGACTAATATACCAGACGTGTATGCTCTGTCTTTTTTAAAAGGGTAAAGAAGTAAAACATGGGCTTGCATATGATTTGTTTTTTTTTTTTTTCCACAATAGTTTCTTTTGTCTGAAAAGTGATTATCACATTATTGAAGATTTTCTAAAGGGAAAAAAAGTCTGAACCTTTAAAAATTTTATTTTCTGTCTACTTATAGTATGACTGCATGACATTACCACTGGAATGTATGTTTGTATGTTAAAACAACAGCAAAAATCCATTATTATTTCTTGTAACTTAGGATGGTGTAATGAGGTTATGGAATTTCAGTTAATGTTAATATTTTGTTTTGGTAGATTATACCTTACAGGTACGCTGAAGATTGTAGCTGAATTCTTCATTATAGAATGCTGAATTTTGGTTTTGGATGAGTTGGAGTTTGTTAGTGTGTAACAGAAGTTGCTAAGACAGAATAGAACAAGGAAATGGTATAGCAAACTGGGGAAAAACCTGGGCATATAATGATTAGCTGTTTTAACAAAACCTTGTTATAAGATTTTTTTTTTTTCAGATACTGATAGTAGGTTTGAACTAGGAAATTCTAGCAATCCTTACTTAGTGGGTATGCTGTTTTACACCTGAGCCAGCTTTGAATCAAAACTTCCCCATGCAGGGAAAATTTCAATTAGTGGGCATGAATAGACCCAGACAACATGAGAGAAGAGCAGTCATCCAGTCTGGCTTCCTGCAAGGTTAGAATTATTCTCTCTGCACATGTCATAAAATGTGTGAAGTCTGATTTTGTGTATTCCATCTGTCCTAAGCTCTAACCTTTTTCATATGAGGCTGTATAGGAAATTTTCAATTACTACAGGTAATGTCTAAATTAGCCATTCTTTGTACCAATGTGACTTTTCAGTATCATTACTACTCTTTCTTCCTGCTTTTTCTGCTATCTTAACATATTTTGTTTGTATCTTTTCACATTCCTCCTAAAACCCTGTAGATTTCTTTGATACCATAATACAGGATCTAATTTGGGCACCATTAGTGAGTCTGCATTATAGTATTGTGAGGAGAGTGGAATCTACCATTAGGCTTCGTTAATTTTTGCTAATGTACTTTCTCTCTCATGATATGAGATACTGATCCCTAATAGAAATCACACTGACATTTTAGAAACTTCTGTTCAATACACTGGCAGCTAAATTTTTTTACAGCTGTTGACTTTGCATGGGTACGTTGGTAACTAACACATCACTTCAAGAATAGTTTCAAGGAATATTTTGTGAGGGTATAAGGTAGAAGCAAAACTAGATGCCATTCAGAATATTCCTTTTGCCTCTTCTTTCTCAAAGCTGGGCAGCAATAAGTTAAGAGTGAACGACTGACTTCTTACAGTACTATTGTGTCGACAGTCTAATCACCAAACTACATGTAGACACCACAAAGATGCATAAACTTTAAATATGATACAGATATGCATGTTTTAAGTACCTTTACAAATACTGATCACACCTTTTTCTATGATCTGAAACTCATTTTACTCACTGGATCTTGTCCATCAGTAGACTATGACACAGTGTCAATAATCAAAGATAACAAAAATATATGGTAAATTATAGATTTTTAAACTATTTGTTGCACAACTGGTTAAATTGCAAGTAAGAATGGCCAGAATTTCCTTCAATGTTTCATTCTCTTCAGCTTGGCTACAAGTTAAACATTATTGCTTATGAAAAGAACCCCAGAGAACAAAACAGCACCCAGCAAGCAAAGCACATTCTATAGCTAGGGGGAGAAAAAGGGTGAAAGGTTAAGAAAGCTGAGATGGAGAGTATGAAAAGGTAGCCATATGAGTCTGTGACAAGAATTTTTTTGCTTTGGTATTTGAGATTCCATTTGAACTGGGTGTAAGTCATGAACTTCAATTTCAGTTGTCTAGACCAATATTTTTATCTCCCTGCTTTTAATATTGCTACACTTTGTGAATCATAGCCTGAATATGCTGAAGAGATGCATGTTAAAATGTAGAGCAGAAGGGAAAGAAAAAGTTGTTTTCTTAATATTTCAGAGTCCTATGGCCCTTGTTATATGACTTAAATGAAACAGAAAAATGGTTTCCATTCTGCCGGCAAGAATTTGAAACCGAATTTCATGTCAATCCTTTTTATTGCTGTGTATTTCAGTAGAAGGTTTTCTATATGCAAAGTAACTTTTTTACTTACAGGGAACAATATATTAATATTTGTTAAACAGCAATTAGATAAGATCAAGGAAATGAATACAGCAGTCATATAAATGTCAAGCTTTTGTAGTCTAATACATGTGTGCTGTCTGCTAGTGCTGGTTATGGCACTTGAGTCTCAGCTGAAAAATATGTAAAGCTACATGAAATTGGACAGCTCTCTATATATACTCATCTAAGGCAGTTTATATGCTTTTTTTTTTTTTTGCCCAAGGAACTACAGCAAGTAAATTACAGTCAACAACTGTCGCCTGATATGCTGCAGTTTCAGGCAGAGGAATGCAAAATAACTAGTGAATGGGTCAAACCATCCACTTTTAGTTAAATTGTTTTTCTTATAACTTTTTAGGATAGGCACATTACACATTCATGTCTAACACAGTTTTGTGAAGAAAATGCAACAGTTTTTGGTAGTTTACAGTGGAGAATATGTCAGCTGCTATTTTTTTGTAATTAGGGCTCAAAAAATCCCACTGCTGGGCTAAATGCATATCTGTGTAAAACGTTATGAGGTTTTTCTTCTGTTCTTTGTATATCAGAATATTTTTTTACAGTTCTTTAAAGTTCATGTTAGCTGGAGTATGTCTTGACTTCAGTTTAGCTGCCCTCAAAAATAAAAACTATTTTGTAAATAGTGGCTTGAAAAACCCTGTTTTAAGTTTCTCCTCAAATTAACAGTAGTGTAGCAGGAACACAAATATCTATTTACTTCATTCAAATAACTTAATTTCTTTTCTTTGCTGCAAAGCCCCTCACTTCCCAAATGGAGCACAGAATAGTTCTATCTTGGGAGTTCCAAATATCAATTAGACCTTTTGACAGATGGGACAGTCTGCAATCTTGCTGGTCTTGTCCCATTCAGGCACCCAGAAAATACTTGTTGAGAGACTCAACTACTCAATGGCAGGTTTTCTCCTTGGTGATTGACTGATGAGTGCAAGGTGCCTAGTGGACTCAAGATGCCTAACTAAATACTAAATCTAGGTAGTGCATTACTGAGATGCTCTTCTGAGACAACTAACTCCATATTTACTTCATTGCAAAACCTGTGAGTTGACAAAATATGGTGGGGCTTTTTGTTGTTTTTTGTTTGTTTTTCCTTATTCTTTTTTTTAGTGTAAACCCATCAGTAGAAAACTGCCTTGTTCACTGTATGTCACTGCTGCACAAAAATATGTAAGAAAACCTATCTGATACTATTCAACGTTCATTCAAGCATTCACGAAAAAAATGGGCACCCTATTTCTAGCTCTGTCGGTGAAAGAATTACAAGCTTTTCATTCACCACTTACTTCTGAACAAAGCTATTTAACCTGACACTTACTTGCAGGAAGCTATGTCCAACAGCGGCTGATGTATGTCCAATGCTTTTACCGGCTATTAAAAATCATATTGCTGGGCTGTAGCAATAGCTTTTGCAATCATATGTCTGGTTATAATTGTGTTATAAATTTTGATTTCCTGTTGAAAAGTGGCAGTTATTTTACTACAAGAACTAAAAGGTATTCTTGCTTTCAGGTTTTAGTAGTCTCTGCAATACTAACAAATAAAAGTTGATATGAAGGTTTTAAATCTGGATCTGTAATATGTCAAAAACAAATAACAGGGTCTTAAAACTGTCTTTAATTGAATAGCTCCTCTTTGCTCAGAATACCATGTTTATTTACCCTTGACTATTCTTCAGGTCAGACTTTTTTCCTCTAAGTCTGGTATATCATATGGCAAGCTCAGTAATTTCAGCCATAGCAGAATATATATACATCTTAGGATAATGAACATGTTCATTCTCTTACCATGTCAACAACCAAGCAAGAAAAATTTTGAAAAGATAATGTGTCAGGAAAACATTAAAATGGAAGTGCTGGTAAACTTGTAAATTCAAAGCTGAAGAGGAAGAAAACTGATAAGTGAGTTGCTAAACAGCAGGTTCATCTTGCAAGCAGTACTGATTTAAAACAAACATTTTGTTTTGTAAGGGCTTTAGTTGCAGATTGTTACCTTAGTGCAAATTATTTCCATACATATTGCGGTCTTATGAATACTATTCTCATAAAAACTGTTACAAATGGAAAACTAGTTTGGAAAATACTTCAGGATATTGAACTGAAACAAGAATAATTTTTCTTACACCCAATCTTTGTTACAAAACATCATAAATGTTTCTTTCTACTACTCTCCATAGGCATGAATCTATTCAGCATAACATTAAATGTAAAACCATAATTTTTACAAAGAATTTTAAAGAAGAAATCTATCAAATTTTATTTTGATTTCTGTATTGATTTAAAAAGAAATCATGAGCTCCTGAACTTAAATTATATGTTCATAAGGTGGAAATGAAAATTGACCAGAAACCACAGTATTGTACATATTTTGTGATGAAAATGAAATTTAGCTCATATTTTAAACTTCAGTTATATAGAAACAAGCATGGACTTTTCTGAGGTTGTTTTTTTTGTGTTTCTTTTCTCTTCTTGCAAATTCAAAATTTTCTTACAGTATCCTATGGCTATTTTCTAAGAAAACTGTCTTTCTTTTCAGTGTGTGTATATGTGCATTTTCTGCCCTAGGCCATTTGAAAAGCATTTAATTAGTCAGACAGGAAGTATTAGTTAATATTAAACAATGTTTGTCAATCAAATATAATGCAAAAAATTAGTTATGTGGTTCTTCACTAAAACAGGAAGCAGGCTTCAGTGTTCATCAAAATAACCTTGGATGCTGTCAAAACATAAGGTACCATAAAGATCATATGTGACAAGCATAGCAGATATTAATTCTTGTTATACACACTTAGGAAGTCCTTGCACCCTGCTTGAAGCTTTAGCAAAGTTAAGTGTCAGTGTTCAAGACAGCTGTTCTGAACTGAAGGAGATTAAAGGTGTTTGGGTTTGGCCTGAATTAAATATATCCCCTCCATTCTCTGATCCTTTTCTTTCCAGTATGTAGTAATAGATTTGTTGCTCTATTTAGACTGTATTATAAGGTCTATGGTTTCTTGCTAACCACTACCCAAACCCATACAATTAATCAGACACTTAAATCTCAGGCACATGCTAAAATCTGAATTTGCTATTTTCTGGTCACTTGAGTAGAGCTTTTGTAGCAACGTGGTCCTGAAAAGCTCCACTAGGGTTTTTCCTTTGTTCCCCTGCTCTGTATGTTATTGGCTGTTTTTGAAATATGCACTCTGCTTTACCCGAAATCTATTGGTGTGTTCCCTTGCCTGTCTTCCCTTCAGACCTCCCAGGATAAGCTCTGAGAGAGGCAATCCCTCCCCCTTCCCTTCCCTTCTAATCCCATGCCGGCAGGGGCCCGGGGTCTCCATCTCCGAGCTGTCAGCCCCTCCGACCTACCCCCGCTTTCCTCCCCCTCTTCCCTTCCCTTCAACCTCCCCTGAAGACCTAATAAACTTTCCTGGCAGACCGAAATGGGGTCCAGTACGTTTCTTTGCCTCACCTCCTGTTTCCTGCTGGATTTCTGTGGCTGGAGACCCATGCCACGCTAAGCGCACCCCGGGGGCCACCCGACCCGGACTTGGTGGAGATATGCGCCCCATGGACCTCATCTTGTGAGGCTGCCGGGTCCTGCTGTCCTCCCGCAGCGAGAAACATCAAGCTATGTATATTTTTAATAGGAGTCCGAGAACTTTTAATTGACCTGGTTACAGAATTCTTGAATTAAAAGTTGGATTTTTTTGAAGCAGGATTTGTATATGAGCTATCCAATATTTTCATGCACTGCTTCAGAAAAATGTCAGGTCTGAGTGCCCAGCTACTGTTAGTATAACATAAATGCCTTATTTTTTCTAGACTGTGAAGATCTAAGTATTTAGTATTTTTGTCCTACAGTAAAGTATGGTTCCAATAGCACAAGTCATTCCTGGTTTAAGTATTGGCTCTAATAGTTCAAGTTCCTTAATCTGATTTTTAGTGAACCTTTTTATTAACAAACATACTGAAAGGAACACTCTAGTATAATATACCAGTTCTGGAATACTAACCTGCAGCCTTAATATTGAATTATAGTGTAGATCAAAGTGTGCTTTCTTCTAAAGTCAGACATGTTGAGCTTCAAAGTGTTACAGCAAGTGCTTGTTTAATTGTATTTGGAGAGAAAACAGTCACTGTTAATGTACTGCAACATTTAATAGCAATTTTGTGTGCTATGGAGGCAGACAGCACCTTCTTTAGAGATGAAAATTTGCTTGGATCTCTTGCTTTGGTGCTTGTTGATTTCTCAACCTCTTCTATATTGTTAGAAGTTTTTGTTAAATGTAATTTTCCACCTTCACATTCCTATTTGAACATGCGGCAAAATATATCAATAAAGATAACCTGGGGGAAAAAAACAACAGCCCACATACTTGATTAACTTGACCACTATGGTGACAATGAGGAAAAAATGATAAAAATTGTCTATATTTTTGCTTGGGTAGAGAAGAAAGAAGAATAAAGATGAGGAAGGCAAAGTTCTGGTACTGTAGGAGGGGGAAACAGCTGCAATTGACAATTGCAACTGACTTAAAAGAAACTTTAATTTTACAATCTGTTTGTAGCATAAGTGAGAGAAACAAAGCAATTCTGCTGAAATTTTTGACTGTTGTATTCTTCTTAAAAATAATGCACTTTCCGAAGGCGGAAAGAAAATACATTTATGCATCATTGAAACAGGGAAATTGTCAATCTGATGAAATTTTGAGAACTTACTCTGGTAGCCATTATTTTCAAATATTGAAAAATAATTTATAAATGAAATAATTACTTTCCCATTTTATCCACCCATCTAGCTTTTCATTCATAAACTATTAAGGATATTCTGTGCATCTACCTGAGGGTAAAAGAAAATGTTGACGTGCGGTTGACTAAGCATGTGCCTATGAAAAATTGGCTGTGACCCTAACTTGTGTCAAGCAGTTGGCATGGCTTCTGATTAGTAATTAATTAACTCAATGCCAGCAGACAATAATGGTATCTTTCCACAGAATGGCATGCCAGACCTATTAAGGATGAACTACTTGATACTGATTCTTGTCTTAGGCTTTGTCATGGATATCTAGTCAATGTCACCATGTGAAAGATTGATTTAGAAAAAATGTTGTCAAAAATATTTCATTTAAACTAAGCTCAGAGGATATTTTTTGCTTAAGCTGTACTAGTTCTTGCTCACTGCATAGAGAAGCTGCAAGGTTACTACAGGATCCAATTACTTAGACCAAGTTATTAAAAAACCCCAACAAAACACCAAGAAAGCCTGCAAAGCCCCCAAACCACATTTACTCTCACCTTGGGTATAGCTTATCAGTTTTGATTCAGCAAGTACAAGAATATTGCTAGAGATTTAAGCTGTGGTTCTGGTTGTGAGTGTATTTCAGTACAACCAATGATTTTGAAAGTATGTAGCAAAGTTCCTCGTGGACTTTAATTCCATTTGAAAGACTTTTTCTGTTGAACACCTTTTGCTCTGCAGGCAATGTCAGTTCCTGACAGCTGATAGACACCTGCGAGTCCTACTTATTTTTGTGGAAGGCAGTTCTCAGGATTTGTCATGTTTATTGACCCTTTTTGTAGGTCTGATTTAAATATCTCTAAGTGAAAGAAATAACTAGAGGCCACAACTGTCCCTCAGTAGTAGTTATATAAACACAAATAAACTTCACTGGTTCAGAAGTTTAGGACCTGAACACTTAGGAGGAAAAAAAACACATTGAGCATCGAAAGTAAAGCATTATTATGTTAAGTGCTGTGGAACACTGTCTAGCTGAAATTAACAATACCAGCGCAGGAGTGGGAATAGTTGCCTGGTTACCTCATATTTATGATCAGTTCTAATTGCTTGTTTCAGGACAGTGAAAGAAGAAGATGCACATTAAAGATTTTTCTAAAGTTTCCAAATATAGTAAATTTCACTGGCTACAAAGCCTGCCCTGCTTTTCCTGCACTGAGCTCACTGCTGAGCTAGTAAAACATACCCACTGCACTACAAAGAAATTTATGTATGGCGGTAGCATGGGAAGTTTTTGAACATCTGTAGTCTTTTTGCTTTTTCCTTTTGCAGAAGGAGGACAAGCTTGCAAACAGAAGTGTAAGAGCAACAGTCAAAACTCTTCTCATGCTGTATGGAGGCAGGTGCTTTGAACCTAAGAATAGGTTGCACTGGAGGTAATTATTGGAGGCATAGGATCAGCTGCATTGAATGTAATTAGTAACGAGTCTAGGGAAGGTTGACCCTGCACTCTTCCTTCATAGATGTGACAGAAGCAGACTTTCTGAAGCAAGCCCAGCCTTTAGGTTTCTAGAGCTGGAATGTTGGAAAGCAACTGTTTTGCCTGAGTTGTGTTTTGAGAATTGCTTATTTTTTCAAGGAGTTTTTTGTTGCTTGGTACAAATAAGCTGCCTGAATTCCAGGCAGTCTTAGGTCTGTCTTTAGAAGTCAAGCTGAAAAGACTGGGTATTGATATAGTTGCTATTACAGAGACAAAGTTAATTCTAATCTTTTTGCAAGGCTGAAGTCCATGTGGTTATTGTCAAAACTAAAGGGAAAGGACATGTGCCCTTGGTGTTTGTGTAATTTTCTGATCTGTGCCTGAATTCAGAGAGTTATCATACAAATTTTTACTCACTTTTGAAAGATATATTATTTGCTATATGCCATGGAGGAGTTTCTCTCTTGCACTTGCCTTCAACCTGTGCTGTCTCTTTGGATGTTGGTGAGTGTGGTTGACATTAGGTCTACCTTGTCATCTGTCTCCAAGGAGCAAAATAACCCTTGCCATGGTCATGTTTTAACTGAGTGCACACATTGCTAGAAGTTCTATGCTCTGAGATAAACACAGGGATGTCTGGCTCCACTAAGACATTTTAGAGGGCTAAACAGTAGAGACTGACCCCTGCAGACCATGGTGGAACATACCTAGCCCAGATAATAGGCTTCCTCACATCCCTTTGCTATTATTTCCCTCTCATAATGGAGGTACCATTGTAAAAGGAAATAACTTCTGCATAGCTCTGACAGAACAACAGCAAGTGCCAGGAAAATTATGGTGTGAATACTGCAAGTTCCTGTGGCAAAAAAACATTGAAAGATGCCTTGTCTGTTGAAACATGTGGATGCAGGAGTCTTTGGTGGTGTGGAAGGACAAGGGAGCATTTTCACCCTCTAATTTGGGTTGCTGTGGCCTTTATCTCTCAACTGAGTGCAAGGTCTGTTATATCCTTTACCTTGGAAGAACTAAGCCAGCCACAGCTGGAATGCACAAAGTTTGTCAGCATCCCCAGGCATGGCACATGTACATGTACTGATATGTGGATGGGACACCGGTGACCTAACCTTCTGAATTCAAAGAGGGTTTATAAAGTAAGACCAGTGTTATTCTAAGCACGCAGCTCTGAAAAACATAGCTTTTCCTTAGAGGTGAAAGAGGAACACCTGAGAGCATTGCTTTTATGCCTTTTGTTAGAAATAATATGTTATTTCAAAATATTAGCCCTTACAAGTAAATTTTTCGTATTAAACATAGAGTTCTTATTGCAATACTTTCCAGGACTGTGGGCTGACTATTCAAAGGAATCATTATTAACTTCTTAAACTTCTGGGGTTTTTATCTTTAGAATTTTCCTTAGAGGGCTTTTTTTGAAAAACTAAACAATCCACAAACCCAAACCTCTTATCTAGTTTTAAAAATAAAATTAGTGTGTTTAGTGTCAAAGGTTAGGAATACTTCTTAAAATGCCTTCCTGATTAATTATTCCAGCAGTGCTGCCGTATTGAAAAGTGCTTGAAATCCTTAGGGATGAAATTTGACAGGTGCTATATGAATGCAAAATGTTATCTGTGACAGATCTAGGTCAAAATCTTAGTCACAGCAGTAAAATTCACCTTTGTTCCACGCATGATTGTTGCAAAGGGCAGCAATTGGAAGCCTTCCTTGATTGTTCTCAGTGGCTCTTAGTTTATTAACTGAGTACCATGCTGATGGGATCAACTGCTGCTTGATATTGTTCCTCTGGGAATGTTTTTGGTTACGCAGCCTGAGAAACACTTGCTTCTACATAGAAGTGGCTGTAGGTATCTATTCTTTACCAACTGCATAGTGGTATGTAGGGAAGGTAAGAAAAGAAAAATTGTCAATGAGATCTAATTTGACTGTTGAAGGTCTTAGATTATACATGAATGTCATGATTTTGGGTTCTGAATAGGTAAAAGGGAATGTTTGCAATGAAACTAAAATCTTGGCAAGACCAACTTCAACGTTCTAACGAATGTACCAAAAGACAGTGTGCGTGATTTGAATAGAGTAGTGCTGAACAGTAATCCTGGGTTAGTAAGTAAAGTTTCTTGGTGCTTGTTTGTGCCCTTTCTCTCTTTTTATGAAATCAGGACAGGAAAAACCCACATAGTGTAGTGAGGACTGGTTTTGGATTTGCGACTCTGCATTTAGAGATTTTAAAGGGACTGGATGTGAATGTCAAGAACTGATAAGCTTGCAGTTCTTAATTGAACTCTTTCATAGCAAAGTTCACAAAGACCTTATATTTTATCATTGCTTAAAAAACCATGTTTAAAAAGAGGTTTTTAAACTATTATGCTTTATTTTAAAAAATTTTGGTGGTTTTTCTTTCTCAAATGTTTATTTCAGTCTCCTGTTTGAAATGGTGTTACTGTTCTCAAAGGTATACATGAATTCTCACACAATTTCTGTATGTATAATTTTACAGTTACACCTAATTTTCTCATATATAGAAATTAAATGTCATTCTGAATGGACATTTTTATTAAAATAATTGAGTGTGAGTTAATAACAATGATTTCATTATATCATGGTGGATGTGCATATGTTTTCAAAATATCAATTGTTTTGACTTGGTGTGACTGCTAGAAACATATCTAATACATCAACACTACAGGTGATTTTTAAGCATTTTCTTGTAGCTGTGCCTCCTAAATGTTACTTTGCAGTAATTTATGTATATGACATAGCATTTGTTACTATTTGAGTCAAAATTATCATAGTTAACAGATCACAATTTACACTGAAACTTTATAAACATAGCTTTGTTCTTTTCCTGTTTGAAGGCAGTTGTAATGCCTACTTCTCTGCAGACTTTTCTCCTTCAGTCTGTTGACCTCATTCTTACATGTATCTCCTCTTTTCTTTACCTTTTTCTTGAAAATGATTGAATATATTTACTGTAATGTTATGTCTCTTATCTCCTAACCAGAAGCAACACAGCAACAAAATCCCCTACCCAAAACTATCCATAACATGTGCCCTCCACCCCGCCGCATATTAATTTTAAGCCAACACACCCTGAACAAAAAAATTACCTACTAGCATCTCCTCTGTGCCTACTAAAAGGACTAAAATCTGTTGTGCATTCCTTTTATACCTACACCTCATGACAATAACATGCAATTTATGTACCTCACAAAAATACTCCAGAAAGTGGATTTGCTCTGGAGAGCAGAAATACTGATATAAGAGTGGTTTATTTCTCCTTGAAATAAAAAAACATATTGGTAAACTTTGCAATATGCTGTTTGATATAAAGTTCATATTTAAATCTTACCTATATGGCATCTTGAAACCTAACTGCAAACTAAAAGTAAAAGGACAAAAGTTTAGGTAATTAGTCACCAAAATGTCATGAGTAACTGATAGTAAAATGTATCAATTTTATTAAAAACACTGCTCAAAATGTTTTTCAGATTGTATGGTATAATCTCTTTAGGGACACAGTAAGTCTCTTCCAGGATGACACAAATAAAAAAGTAAAATATGATTTACCACTGTTGTCATGAAAAGGACAAGAATGGACTTGTATGATTTCATTTTAGCAGGGAAGCAGGGAAGCTTCTTTGCATAAAAGCAAGTAAAACTGGAAATAAAATTCACTAGCACTGAGTTCACGCAAATCTGTGCCTTATTTTTAGTATGATAAACCATAAAATAAAACAACTGACATTTAGATTGGGGTAGTGACAATGACCCCAAGATCACTAAATTCTGCCAGGCCATTTGTTGCATAAAGATAACAGTTATGAAGTGGTTATAGGTAGTAAGGGCACAAAATTATCATCTGAGAGCTCTTTAAATCTTGCATCTGTTAAAAATATTATCTCTGATACATGTACATTGTAAAACATAATGCTAAATTTTATTGCAGTCATCTAGAGTGTTTTTAACAAAAACATTGTATCAACACAGAATTTGATATGCACTTTTAGGGTAGAAATTCTACTGTTTCATCATTTGTTAAATTAGACTCTTGACTCTTGCTCTTCTGAGGCTTTCATCATCAGGGCTGGATTTCTCTCTATTAATGTTCTCTCATAATAACAAAGAAAACATTGTTCCAAAGAAAATAATTGTTGCACAAAATAAAAGCATTACTGATACGGTTTTCTTGGATTTGAACAGGCTTATACCATATGGTTTGAACTCTTTTATACATAGTTGCTACTCAAATATATAATGGCTGTTATAGATTTTTTTTGTAATGTAGTCTTATTTTGTATGTGATAGTCTAAATAAACTTGTTCTCTTGAGCAATGCCTTACATATGTGTAGGTAGCTCATTTGAGTTAAAATGAAATATAAATTCCATGGCTCTTGACTGAAAATCACTTTCTAACCAAGATAAGTCAAGATTCCATGACATAGATCACACAAGAAACAAAAAATTGTTTGAAATTCTAGTACCTGACTGACGCTTTTAGTTAGTCACTTTGGGATTTGTTTCACATACATGAAACTGGCGAAAATACCACCAAGTGCTCTCAAAGTAGGAAAAAAAAAATCTATGTGTTTACACTATGTGTATCTCTATAGTGAGTCATACAAAGCCATAGACAAATTAATTTGTGTCCTTGTTCCTTACATCTGATTATTCAGTACATTTTTCATTTTCAGAATAAAGCTTTATAACCAGTTGTATAACTATAGGTTCCAGAATGAAAGTACTAAACAGCTTGAAAACAGTGTTATAGAAAGACAGTCAAGTAGTGGGTGTCCCAAGCTCTTTTGGAAAATGTTGTTACTATTGTACAAATACTTGGAGCTTTCTTTAACAGAAAATATTGCAGTTTATGGAAAACAGAGCAAAATATCAGCCACAAATGTAATCTTTGGAAGGATCAAAGGTGTAGACTCTCTTTTAAATTAAAATTTTTGTTGAGATTTTCTTGTGCTTGCTATATCAAAATCTCTTGGCTCTACTTATTTTTTTTTCTACTTTTCAGGTAGAAAAATTTATTCATTAACTTTCAAAAATAATGAAACAATTATATGAAACAGAAAATGTATATTGATCAAAAGTTCAATATCTATAAGGTTTCTAGTATTAAACATATAATTTATATACTCTGCTTTTAATCTAGAAACTCAGGTGGTTTTCCAAGAGAAATCATAACTTACACACTCTTATAAAAATGACCTAGTTTTAAATAACTTTAGAAATTAAGTTGCAAATGATCTATTTAATAACAAAATTTAGTTTAGAGGTACAAGAATTAATAAATATTACTAAGTACCATTACGGCAAATCAGAATGTTGGTGTAAAGAGCTGTAGTGAAGTGAAAGACTTCTGCTTATTACAAAACGGTACAACATTACTTCTGTCAAAATGAGTACATTTTTGCTACAAAAAAATAAAAAAAAAAAAGTTGGGAAGCCTGTTGAATTACATATGTTTTATATATGAATAAAAAGTTGAATCTTTTGATGATAATGCAGTGGCTCCATTTAATGAATAGAAGACGTCAAAGATCCTAGACATACCTGATGGATGAGGTAGTTACAAAAAGCCATTTTGTCTAGTTTTTGGATCACATTTTCAGAACTATTAAAATAGTCTCTTACACAACACAAAGGCTATTGTTTTGTTCTCTAAGATCTAATATTCAGTAATTGCTTCTCTAATTGCTTTATGGGGATTTGTTGGCTGATATATTTATCTTTCATTGTTAGAAAAATCTGACAGTCACTAAATAATAATAATTTAGCAAAGTAAAGGCTCAAATAGTGATGCAAGTGGTGATTCTGATTAATCAGTTTTAAATAACTCCTATCTAGTTTTTCACTGTGACAAAAACATAGTGGAGATGTAATGGAATTAATACTCAAAGATAACTCAGATTGTTGTGGAGATGAGCCATGTCATGCTAGATTTTTCCTTTGGCTGTGATCTAATTTTACATACTTTGAAGTCAGTGATTAATGGTTTAGGGATTCCGTCTTCTAGAACAGCTTAGAATTGAGCTCAAACTGTCTCATGTGTACAAATAAGGTCAAAATTTTCATACTTTACTTGATATTTCAGATTCTTTTCCTTTCCAAGGAAACCTTATCGACAAAAATGGAAGCTCTTAGAATGATTCAACACGGCTTAGGATGTAAAATAATTTTGCATACAGAGATTATTGATTTGGCTAATTGTAAATCAATCCAGATGAGTTTTGCTCTGGTGCTTGAGCTATTTGAAGGTGAAAGCAATACCTGTGGCATTCTGTTGAAAAATCTGTGTTGGTTCCTGATGCAAACTAGCATTTGTCCATGTGCTGTGTAGTGCCAGAATAAGTATCAGTTTATATCTATAACCACTTAGATTATCTATTTTACTGCTATTTTTGAGCTTTCTCTAAGTGCTGCTAAATGATGGGGCAGATTAGGCAGTTTTCTTTCTGGCAATACAGCCATATCTTCTATGGGCTAAAGAGCTCAAGATGAGTTTATTTTGGTGCTGAAATCTGGTTGGGAGTTAGGCATCTCTGCTCCCAGTACAACATAGAAATTACAGGAATGGTCATCACACCAAGTATACTGTCAGGAGAAAAGAGTTCTTTTCATAATGCCATTTCTATTTAATAGTTTGTACTAAATATTTTGTTTACTGGTTTGACCATATACTTCAGGTTTGAGCTTCTCTTTTCTGAGGAGCTAGAGTCTCAGAAATCCCAGAGAGTGCTCAAAGAGTAGATATTTGATTTGTCTAACAGGATGCACAGGGAGAAGTCTTTAAATTCATTTTATTTTCTTAAATAGTTTCATTCTTGAATGACATAATTTGAAACAAATAAGGTCTTTCACATTAGATAAAGCATCCATTCCAGTTCTTCTTTAAAGGCTGTTTGTATATTTAGTGCTAAGCAGCTATTGGATAGACTACAAAACCTGGAGTGGGAGTTACACGCTTTCTAGGAGCTATCTTTGCACAATTTTGTGCCTTCTGAACATGAATCTGTATGCAGCTGATTGTAGACAAGCTATGATCTAGACTACTTATCTAACAGGAACTTTAATTTTGAATGAATACTTGAATTTAGAGGGTGAGCTTATTCATACACCCAATTTTATTTTTTTATTTCTTAGTTTTGGAGTAAAGACATAAAATTCTAGATGGATTCAACTTAATGGTGTGTGTTGGTCAATATTTATTCTCTAAGATCAGTCTGCTGTACTTTAGGTATTGCTGAAATTCTAAATGAATAAAAATTATGAAATTTCAAAATTGAAATTAAATGTTATTTTTTGTGTTTAGAATTTTTACAAATTTTTTTTCCTACTTCTCCTTGTATACCGTTTTCTCTCTAGGAAGATTCTATGCATTAAGAAAAATTGCTTGGTTCCTCTATCTGGTTTGAGCTATGAAAGGCAACAATGGAGCTATAAAAAGCAACATTTGTTTGTCTCCATTTCATGATGTTTGCTCTTTTGGCAGCTGTGCACTTTCATTTTTCCCATCTACCAGTACTCCATGTACTCCTGTATTAAAGGGCGCATTAGGGTACTGAATTTTGGTTTTGTATTTTCTCAGGTCTGTTGACTGTGGATCGCTTTAAACTGCAATCCCAGGGGAATTGTTCCATACCTCTAATTTCAATTTCTCAGTGATAGAACAGAAGAAATGTATTTCTGGGTGTATGTTTTTGATTTACTTTTAATTACTTTTTATGGGTATTTTAGCACCCTTATTTACACTGTTGAGCTGTATTGATCCAATCTGGACTTGCAGACCCTTTGTAAAAGTCTTCAAAATTTTACAGTCTGAGAGATATCTTCTGCATTAAAGATCTTTGAATAGACATGAAAAACGCCATTTTTTCTGATGAGAAACGAAACAGATTTTTTGTTTGTTTGATTTTGTGAATGGGACTGATAAACTCATTTCATGTTACTCTATGTCCACATGTCAGTCCAAGCCAAATTACAGACACTCAACTTCAACACTTCGTTTGTCTGCAGACTCACAATTCCCAAAAAGCTAAGAAAGGACTCACAGTGTTTTTAAATTACTACATGCAGGGAAATAATGAAAGAGGTAGGGTAATTGCAAACTGATTTATAAGCAGGTGTATTTTGACCTCTCTTGAAAAATATTTACTCTTTTCTCCTTCTTTTTAAAGAATGTCTTTCCAAAGAGAAGGTGTCTCTCAAGGACTTACTCTATCTGGCAATTTTTCAGCTGTTATTGGATACAGTTTCTACTTGTAGGTGAGGTGTAGAGTCTATCTCACACATACTAGTTGCAATAATCACAGAAGGGAACACTTTTTTTTAGGTTTGAAGAGACAGTGTACAGTGTGTTTCTGGGAACAGCTTCCTCCTACCCTTTCAGTTGAGCTTTATTAAACTAAGTGCAAGATTCTGTCAAGCATGTCTATTTTTATTAAATATCTAATATTAGCTGAATGATGTGGTCTTACAGCTCAACATCTGCTGCTATTTACTCAATGACTGTGAAGGTCTGGATGGTGATCCTGAGAAATACATTAGCACTAAGCAGATCCCCTGCTTACTTTAAAATAGATGATTAATCATCGCTTTCCAAATAGCCAATGAGTGCTGTACATGTCTTTTAACTTTCAACAGCACCTCAGTTTCTTCACATCTGTTGTGGTTTCTCTGTTGTTTTCTTTCCTACTGAGTATTTTGGGATATTTGGGGAAATGGGGGATTTGGGTTAGGTTTTTTTTTCCCTTTCCTAAACTTTAACCCTGTGAATTCAGAGCTCTGTGTGGTGTCTAGTAATGGACTCAGGAATAGAACTATAAATGGACTGAAGTATAAAAGTGTTGAAACATCACAGTACTGAACCTTATAGTGCCTAATTTTCAGACACCTGCTGATAAGATTTCACAGTTCTGAAATAGGTACATAAGCTTCAATACCCAGGGAGAATTTTATAACAAGTATATGGTGTAGGAAATCTAGTATATGTATTTATAGAACAGAAAGACACAGAAGGACCATAGTGATAGTAACTAAATGACTTGAGTATTTCCCACACCTATACCAGCGACTTTATTTTACTAAAGCCTGTCCCTCAGTAATACAGAGACTCTGCTGCCATTAAGGAAATGGGAGTTCCAGGGTTCATTGGTGGAAGAGGGAATGAATCCATATCTCTCACACAGTATTTGGCAATAACCTAGTAGTATCAAGCAATGGCTTAATGGGCTGAAAACTACAGGTTGAAAAATCAGGTATTAATCCATCTCCTTTGGTAAATGGTTTAAGGGGTTTGAGACTTGCTGCTCAAGTCCTTTGTGTAATGTTTTTTGTGAAATCGTATAGTCCAGATGCACAAGGCAGGCTGACAAGCTCGAGAAGTACTGTCTTCTGGTGGAAGAGGGACAACCTCTCACTGAAAACGTGGAGTCAATTTCTCAGCTTGTATAAAAGAGTATGGCTCTGAGTTAAACCACAGAGCAGCTTCTCTAATGGCTGATACAGCAATTGAGAGGCAGAAAATGTGTTAAGAAAGGTAGTGGTTTAGCTGTACTAGGAAAGCGATAGCATAAGAATTCCACCCCTATTCTGTCTTACTCCCATTGTATTTTATGGCGAGCTTTCACTCATTTTTATAAATGCAGTATAAAGAAGAGACTCTTCTGACTGAGGCCTTGCTTCAACTGCTGAATAGGGACACTTTTCACGTTTGGGTAGAAAAATGCGTGAGCCATGCAATAGCACAGTGAAAATGCTGCAAAGAACCGTCACTTCAGTTTTGCCAAGAGGTAAACTGGGAAGATCACAAACATGCAGAGTTCATGCTTATTCTTTCTCTCAGTATTCAATAACACTAAAACAAAACAGTCTCCACAAATTCCAGCACTACAAACTGGTTTTGTTTGCATTAAGTAGGAGACAAAGATGAATAAGAAAAATCCTATTGAAAGTTTTCAGAGAATCTTCTCTGCCTGTTCTACAGAATGGCTCAAATTATTTTAAAAAATAGTAATTTTATGTTTCATTAATTATGGCATTATTGTGTAATATTTTCAGAAATGTATCAAGGAATGTATGTAGTACAGTGAAAAACAGTTCTGTTGCTTATTAGCATTTATAGCCTGAGCTGTTTCCATCTTAGATAGCCAATGTGTATTACTTCAATATTAAGAATGTTATTTAATGGCATCTGTTTAGTTTGATGATTGCCCTTTCTGCCATCTTGCCTAAATTGTTGAAAGCAGCTCAGTAACCTAGCTTGAAAGACTTAGTTTGACATTTTTGAACTCCATTAGGGATTTCAAAGGAAATATTCCACAATTCCTAGTAATCTTTGCAACTAGTGTGACTGATGCTGCAGAAGATGGTGAGAGTCCCTATACCAGATACAAGTCTCTGCAATTTTTGGGCAATATCTTTCAGAGACCGGGAATCAACTTGTATATGTAAATGCTATCCAAACAACTCAGTCATATTTAAGGTTCTGCTATAGGAGGCAAAGCCTATGGAACTCCTACACTAACTATACTGGATGAGACACAAACTTGTCCAGCTTATGCTTCCTATCAATATTAAATATAAATGATGTATTTTATGGGAAAAGTTCATGAGCTTAAAAATGCTTGCAAGGTCTTTTTTGTGTATAAGTAGGTTGCACATATGGGAAGAGTAAATAATTTTCCTAAAATAGCTTTCTCTAAACATTTAAACTATATTGGTTCTTCTAACTTTACCCATTATGGTGATGAAGTTTACTACTGAAAAAATAGCACCTACAAAATTCTACAATTTACTGTAGAGTAAGGGTTAAAAGAAAAATCAATGGAGCTACTACTTTTCTTCCTCCCCATCCCAAGTCTTCGTTTTCCTATTTTATGTCATCTTGTCTCAACTAACAGATTTATAAATCAGCTCCTTGAACAGCAAAATCATTTGCCATTTGGTGGAATTGGCTGACATTTCATTTTTGCTGTGCAGATTGCAGATAATGTTGACATTATTTCACTGAGCACTGTACTACATCATTAACATATTGCCTATGACAGAATCTGAAATACTTTCACTCTCATAGTGTAAAAACCTGCATTTTCTCTGTAAAAGAAATTATATAGATTTTGCTGAGATACAATAATGTTGCAGAGTGGTAAAATAGAAATTGTATTGAAGTTACAAAATGCAACTCTAAAGTCAAAGTTAAAAGTGAATGAAAACAATCCCATAGATCACATATTTACTCTTGATATCCCTAAATATTGGATAGAAATTAACAACATTCATGAAATAGGTTTAAAGTCAGGCTATATCAAAACTGTAGCAATGCAGGACTTGTCAGTTAGAGACATACACCTTTGTGCTTTCATCACATGAAAATGAAAATTTATTTCAAGTTTTAGGCATAATCTCATTCTTGCCCATATGTGATTATTTTCTCTGAAAAAGCAACCAGCTGGATTTTATAGTAGCTTTAAGTGACCAGGAGCACTGAAGTAATAGGCAGACTTTTACCAAGTTGACAGACTGTTGCTAAAGAGTTTATTTCTATTGTGTTTTAAGATTTGCATCTACAGATTTATTTTTAAATCAAGCATTAAGTTTCAAAGTTTTATTTTATCTTCTGCTGAGGGAGAGAGGTGGAACTCGAGAACTGGTTTTAAATTGTCTGTTACCCTGATGCAACCTGTCCATGTTTCATGAATAGCGCTGCCAATGATCTTATACTGTTCCTTTATCCTCTTATCCTTATGTATTTATCTTTTCCTTCTTAGTTATTCTTCTTTATGCATTTGTTTAGGTATGTTTTGCCAGATAAGGAGATTTTTTTGTTTCTATATTATGGATCTTGCTTCTCTCGTTATGGATCATATGCTTCCGTTCTTCTTTATGTTAAATTGTAACTTGAGCTGTGCTTGTTCTTATTGTCAACAATTAAGATTACAGCTAGCAATTAGTAACAGGTAACTCCTTGTGTTTAAAGATGACAGTATGTTATGTTGGTTGATTAATAGCATTTCAATTGTATGTCACACATACATAAATTCTTCTACTGACCAACTAACCAAGTGTGCAATTAAAAAAAATCAAAATAACCATCTGTATTTGAGATTCATTGCAGTGTAGACGAATTATTTGACTATAACATCAAAAAGATAAACTTTGCAATAAATTTTTAAATCTGGGAGATGTATTCTTCATATAAACCAAAATTTTTTCTGCATTGAACCCAGATTGGAGACAAATTGTTGAAAAACACTGAAACTCTTTCCATTGGGGGATGAGACTTGTGGTCATTCCTTAGCAGTTTCTTTCATGTTCCTATCTCCTCACAGGTTCCTTGCACCAATGTGGGTCCTTCCCATAGGATACTGTCCTTCACAAACTGCTGTGTAGGTCCTCCACTGGCTGCAGTTATTTCAGGGAATATACAGTTGCTTTGGCCTGTGGTCCTCCCTGGGCTGCGGGGTGATCTCTGATTTTGCACGTGGAAAATCGTGTCCCCTTCTTCTGCTCTTATATTGGTGTTAACAAGATTGTTTCTCCTAATTTTTTTTCTCCCCTTCCTCTGCCCCCTGACACTAGCCCTGCAGCCCCACTGCTGCCAGTACCTAGGAGTAGCCACTCAGTGCAGTTTAGTGTAAACATATTGATAAAAAATTGGTTTCTTTAAAACCTGTCCACATAGAGTAAAATTTTCACATATCTCAAAGACTTCATCAGCAGTTACTTATTTCCTACTATATATGTAGATGAATTACTTGTTGCCAGGGAGACAAAGTGTTTTTTCACTGTTTACACAGTATACGCTGTTCAGAATAAGAAGCAAACATTACCTTAGTTGACATGCTTTGCTACTAAGAACTAATAGTATTTAAACAAAATAATTTTGTTTCAGCACTGCAATGTAAAATATGAAGTGATTACACATTAAATTTGAATAAATATATACTTATTCTATGGGGTTTGGTATTTCTGTTGTTTGTTAACATGAAATGAATATTGGAGTGTTTCCCTTCCACAGAGTGGATAGTTTTTCATGTTTGAAAATATCAGGATTTTTAAAAATTTTTTTTTACAGGTAAAAACTATTGTTGGGCATAAACCAAAGCACTAGATATGAGTGGTCTGAATTATTTTTTAGCCTTCTAGACAAGAATTGTTTTTTCCTAATCGTTTTCTGGTTTCTGTTTTTAAGAACCTTCAGCATCTGTAAAAAACGTGTTGGTTTTTGGAGTTTACAAGTTGGGGACATGGTACCGTGTATGACACCTGAAGGTGCAGAACTATGTGTGTTAACAGGCAGAGGTTGGTTCAAATTTTTTTAACAGTCTTTAAAGTGACTCACTTCACTGGCAGACTTGCATTTTTGGGCTGCTGCAGGCAAACATAAGAACATGTTTTCAGGAAAAATGGCTTATGGTTGGCCAGACTAGCAGCAGAGATTTACAGCAGCCTCATCAGAAACATAACATTCTTGTATTGTCTTGAAGACGTCTGTTTTCACAGATGATCAAGCAAACAAAAATTTTGTGATTACTTAATCAGCTGTGAGAAACTGGCTTTGTGAAATGTATCTACTTTCTAATCTACTGTCTGCAGGGGCTTTGCTGCGTGGTCTCCTTGCTGCTTCATCACAGCAGTACACTGATGAAATCATGGGGGCAGTGACTAGTGGCAGTGCTTTCTCATTTCCACTTTTGCCATAGATTTCCTTGCAATTCTAAATATTGTCTTAAGTTGGTTGCTAACTAGGCAGCTGAAATAACTTCCTCCTGTTTTACACTGCAAATTTTGCACCTATATTGCATCCTTACATATGCAATGGGTAAGGTGAATTTGAGTATCGTGTTTGTCGTTTTCCCGTGTTTTCTGCATAGTCATGTGGCCCTTTTGTTTAACTCTTACCTGAATTTCCCTTTCAGCTAAGCCACGAAACTGATGTAGATGAAGACGGTTAAGCCTAGGGTTTTCCATATGTACAGATGATTGGAACCAGACATCCTTACATATTTTATCTGTGACTTTTCATAGTGGTTAAAAAAAAGTTGTATTTTTCCTTTCTGCCTTTACTAAGTTGAAAATAAGTTCTGATATTTTATTTTTATACTCCAAAGGATGTAAAATGGACTTGGATGGTTTCAACTTCAGTAAAAATACTAAGTGTAGCAAAATCTGTTCCTCACCACACTTTGACCTGGGGTTAGAGAGGGTACAGAGAGCTCTGCTGCACTCAGACTGATTTAGGCTTGGCATTGCAATATTAATCCAAGTGTGGAAAAATCTGTAACTGAAAACACAGAGACTAGCTCATTCTGTAGTATGTGACTGATATTCCAGTCACCCTAAGGATACAAGATTAATAAAAAAGCAGCACTTTTTCTTTCCTAATTTGCAGTTTTAAATTGTAGTGTTGATATGGTGCAGCATTGTTAAGAGAAGAAAATGCTCTGGCAGTCCCTGCTGTTTTTCTTTTCCCCTGTTCACATTGGAATATATTTTTTTATTTATCCTCTTTATGTATTTATTTTTTTATATAAGATGTTGTATTCTTTGTCTTTTTTTAAGCTCTAAAATAAGTTTTACTAATGCTCACAGCTGCACTCCTCAGTGTCTGGGAACTAACCACCTATGGTTTTTGTTTATACCTTTAGGAGTCTGTCCTAGTAAGGAGTCCCTACTAGTAACGTGGAGCTTAAACCTTCAAGACCTCTGCCATAGTATGCCCATGCTCAAGCTCATTTTTCAAACCTCACCAAAAACTCTATTGTATAATGAAAGCTGGAAGCACAGTGGAGTTGGTTATAGGAGATGAAGAATTCTTTAATCTGAAATAATGCACAATGACTGTCAACTTCCCCAAGCTAGTGTTAGCCCAATATCTTTTTTCACAGTGGACTTGTTCACAGAGCTCGCCAGGTTTGATTTGCAGGCTGTGGTTATGTTGTTCCCATGATCGTAGGCTTGACTGTCACCAGTGTAGTGGCAGACAGGAGCAAAGTTAGGGTTTTCAGATTCCTGAGTGTACTTCTCCTCTTCTGCATAGATGTTTGGGTTATGCAGGACAAAGGTGAAGTGAGGAAAGGGAAAGGAGACCTAACACTAACACAGATTTAGGCACCTAGTTCATAGGCCTTTATCAAGGATCATATAACTTTTCCTTGTCCAGTAAATGATAATCAGAAGTATTAAGGGCTACAGTTAATACAAGTTAAGTTAATACAACAGATGTTGTGTTGAGCAGCCATACAAGAATTGTGAAAATCAGCTTTACAGAGCTGCTTTTTCAATATGACCTCCTACAACAGATGGACTTGAGGGACTTGTATTGAATCCACCAGTCTGAAACTCTCCTAAGATTCAGTACAAAACCATTCCTTTAGCAAGTGAGGCGGGCTTGCATGAGCTTCTGTGGGAAGAGGGATCGGCAGTCAGATTCCCTTCATTGTTCTCAGCTGACTCAGCTAATAGATAAGGAAAGCTGTGCTTCCTCCTATTCCACCCTGGCCATGTTTATTCCATTCTCC
Organism: Grantiella picta; assembly: GCA_013397955.1. Taxonomy (NCBI): domain Eukaryota; kingdom Metazoa; phylum Chordata; class Aves; order Passeriformes; family Meliphagidae; genus Grantiella; species Grantiella picta. Next base: position 517,392 of record VZRM01001618.1, read on the forward strand.
TCCAGAAGCTGTCTAGCCACGCAGAGGAGGACACTGCTCGTGCACATAGTGATAGCCTAGATTGTCTTCCAGGATAATGTTCTCATGCAAGGGAAAAAATATGGACCTCAAACCTCTGGCAGGCAACAGAACTTGGAATCTGCATCTCAGGCAATTTGATCGCCAGTAGTCTGACCGAGAAAACCACCCCATTTATTTTCATAGAAAATTACTGTTTTGAACAGACCCCTCTAGTTCTAACGGTGATTTTGACAATCTGCTAAATCAGGATCTAATATTATTTCACTTCAAACTCTGGCAGAGAATTAGTCAAGTTCTTGCTGACAGTGACAGATCAAGTTATGTTTTAAAAGAGAATTTAAACAGATAAGAAAATGTGTTAAGAATTTTAATCTTGGTATCATGCCTAAATCTAGAAAGGGGCACATCTTATTTGTCCCTGTGTTGGTTGTAACTGGTATGCATTTATATGAGCACTGCCATTTTTGGGATAGCAGGGTTTTATTCTGCCTCATGCAAAATGTTCTCTTTCCAGCACAGAAAAAAAAAATTAAATTCTTCATACAGATCAGTATGAGTCAGATATTAAAGTCTGCAGAGAAACTCATGAATTCATAAGAAAGACTCAGTCATATTATGCAGGAAATCCTAAAGACATGAAAAGCACTTGAGTAATAAAATGAAATTTAAGGGACAATAAACTGATCTTGACTATGTGTAACCTTTGGGATAATTATAATTTCACTGTGGTTTTTTAGCTGTATTAATAAATAATAACAGGCTATTCCCTAAAGTTTAATTTTCCATTCAACAACTTAATTGTCTAAATTTAAATGCTAATTGATACATGTAATTTCTGTTACTCTCTATGTGGATCTTAATATTATTATAAGAACTTAAATGTTTGATGATACTCCATTGGTTAGAAATAAAAATAGACTTTTTAATTATTATTTGTCTAGACAAGGAAATCTATAACTCCTTGGGTAAAATTTAAAGGATAATAACACTTAAGGAATTCTGTAGAGGTTTTTTAAAACAGACCTGAGAAATAGTGTTAGAGATTGAGTAAAAGACTTTATTGTGTGCTTAACTCTCAGTGTGTGAATAATTTTTGAGCAAACATTATTTACTATCAACTTATCACAACTAGATTGGTACGATTAAAAAATCTCCAATTATTTTGTTAATGTTCTTCTGAATTTGAAACAAATTAGTTGTGTATTAACACAAAGAATATATTTTTAAAAAATCTTGTTGTAAAACGTGTTTAAAATCAGCTCTAAAGCAGTGCTCCAAGATGTCATGAGCTTTGCACCTATAGAATAGTGTGCTTTCTGTCTTTTGTATATTAAAAAATCCTTTTTATATATGACATTTTCTGGTTTTGTGTTTATTGTTCTCTTACGAATGGAGAAAGTCTTACTTATATAGGATACTGGTTTTATTGAAAACCTCCATGTTTGCAAAAATGCAAAATGAGAGATTATAGCTTGCCAGGTCTATCTCTCATGGAGACTCTTGTAAGTTTTAAGATACATTCAACCATCTACATCTTTCATGCAGATGTTCACCCTCTGCTACCCAAAGATCAATGAAATAAATCTGTAGCAGACACTGTGGTTCTATCCCAGTGCATACTGAGGAGACTGCATACTGTTCTACGCTGTTTAGGAGCTAGAATACCCTGGAAGAGTAGAAAGAAACAACACAAATATACACTTTGCCTTCTCTCTTCCTGAAAGATGGGCATAATGAAAATATATTAAAAATAAAGCTTCCAGGACCACTTTTACTTGCAATTAGTTTTGTGCAATTTTTTCAATGCTGTATTGTTTGTGAACATTTAAATTCTGCTTAAGTGTCACTATATGTCAGGGCTGCAAAAAAACCCCTGTGATTACTTCTCGTTAAAAATGCATAGAAAGTGCCAGAAAATAGTCTCCAACCCTTACATAAGAATAAGGGTACAAGTCTCATAGTTTAATGTCTTTCTTAATACACACTGCTGAGGGTGAGGCCATTGGATAATTTGCATAGGAAAATTACCTATATAAATACTTCCAGATCAATAAAAAACAAGTCTTCATGCACAGCTGACATAGCAAGAGGGTTGTTTCCACAGAAATTTTTACAAGCAGCAATTTCTTTTCTTGAACAATGATCTCTGTTGGGAAGTATAAATATTCTCCCCCTGCCTAAGTGACAGGGAAATATGACAACAATTGTTCAAAAGTATAATGCCTTGAGTCTGTGATGCTGGGGATGGTAAAAGGAATTTTAGTAAAGGAAAATACTAAAGATGGAAATATTTAATTAACAGTAAACCAGTACATTATTTCTGATGATCACAACTGCACAAAGCTACAACTAGATGCTTTGTAACACTTATTTTTCTTTCCTCCATTGAAAGAGAAATCTGTAGGTTGTCAGGGACAAAATGGGTTTATCTTATTCCTGAAAAAGGAGTCATCTGTTGTCAGTATTTAAAAAAAAAGTTTGATAGCTGGAGGTTGTAGGGATTTTCAGTCAGGAGCATTAACTAATGGATAAACACAGGGTACAGGCCCTAAAACTATGTAGCCATATAACTTATGTCTGTGGCATGTGTGATTCTCTGGCCTCAGAGTGGGACATAACTGATGATATATACGCTTAGGAATCTGGTCTTTTTCAGTGGGCAAATATGTGGAAGATTTCTGTATTATGTACACCAGCAAAACCTCTATCATTGTTGCTAACATCTGACACAGAGGTGCTAAAGTGTGTCCAAGTAAGGGCATTAAAGTTGGTGAAGGCTCTAATCCACAAGACTTGTAAGCAGTGGCTGAGGGAGCTGGGATTGTCTAGCTTGGAGGAAAGGAGACTCAGGGGAGACCTTATTGCTCTCTGCAACCACCTGAAATGAGGTTGTAGCCAAGTGGGGTGGGGGTTGGTCTCTTCTCCCAAGTAACAAGTGATAGGGCAAGAGGCAATGGCTTCAAGTTGTGCCGGGGGAAGTTTACATTGGATATTAGGAAAAAATTAATTCAGTGAAAGGGTTGACAGTCTTTGGAGCAAACTGCCTGGGGAAGTGTTTGAGTCACCATCCCTGGAAGTGTTTAAAAGACATATAGAAATGGCACTGACAGACATGGTTTGTTGGTGGACTTGGCTATTCTGGGTCAATGGGTGGACTCAATGATCTTGGGAGTTCTTTTCCAAGCTAAATAATTCTGTGATTCTTTGTAATGAGGGTCTTGAAGGCACTTATGATCATCTGATGCACTGAGACTGACAGAATTTGGAGTGGTAGATTTGTGGTGGTGGCAAAGCAGTGGCAGAAAAATATTTCTATTCATTAGAGAGGGGAAATGAAAGGTGGAAGGGGCTAAAATGGCAAGAGCATTGATAGGAGTGTAAATGCACCTTTAAGGTGGCGTTTGAAACATGTTTCAGAAAAGAATGATCAAAGATACTCAATGGCTTCCATGTCAGAAATAATTCGGTAGGACACTTCTCTTAACTTAGGAAAAAAGGGACAGCTGAATGGCTTTACAACATAGGACCGTAAAATAATGAGCAGTGTAGAGAAGGTGAATACAAAGGTGAATACACAATGACTGCTCATTCTTTCTTCCAATACAAGAACCATGATACATCAAATGACTCTAACAGGTAGCAGGTTCAGTGGAAATTCCTGCCTCGAAACATTGTAGGCACTGGAAGTTCATGGGTATTCAAACAGTGACTGCACTCAATGGGCCTTTATTCCATGGATTTGCCCAAAGAAACGTCTTGAGCAAACAGGTTCATGTCAAGGCCTTAGTGTATATCGTATGTAAGAAGGATAAAATTATTCCTGTGAGTGTCCCCTTGAATATTTTTTCCAGGATGACCATGATTGGACATCTGTGAGGACAGTGTATTGGGGTAGACAGATCTTTTATCTGACCCAGGATAACTTTTTACGTTTGCTATCTGAATCCCTAAAGGAGTGATGTTTTTGTGGCTATTATCTGTCAGCTTATGTACTCCAGTAGTCAGAGGTTTGTGGAAGTTACATTGTCCTCAAAGATATAAATATATTTTTTCTGTCCTTGAACTTGTAACATAAAACTGCATGACACTGATCCTTTGTATTTTGGGATCATCCCACCTGTAATAAAAGCATTATTAGAGAGACTCAGTGTACTATTATTTTGCTTAAAGAACAGTGACCTTGCCTTTAAAATATTTTTAAGTGCATTTTTCATTTAAACAGTGAGAACCAGATATAAATAAATATGAATGGTTTTTAAGCTATTTTTATATTTATTTGTAAAAAGCATTTAAAGTCAGGAATAAATTTTAACTTTTTCAGAAATAAGGCCTACAGGAGGTTGAAGTGTGAGGTTCTGTTCCATATAGGGAGACAGCAGGTACCAGGAGACTGCATCAGAAGTGTTTTCAGCCCTTTGGGGGAGGACAGTGCTTGGCAAATATAACACGCTAGAAAAGAATACTATCAGAAAGTTGGGAAGTCATGAGAGCTGTGGATCTCGGTAGAAAAGCTTTTTGGGTTCAGGAGCTCCTGCCCATCACTGTAAGGAGAAAGAAGCTTACAGACTTTGCTTTACAATGAAGGTTCCTCCTAGGGAAGGTTTTTCCTAGGGAAGGTTTGCATTTAACTGAGACAGAAAGTAGAACCCTTAGGAAGGAAAGCTTCCCTCGGCAGAAGCTGTTTGATAGCACTGATTAGAAAGAGAAAGTAACAAAAAAAATCAATGCTTCTCAGAAGCCATTAGGAAGTTATTATTATTTCCTTTAGCTCCTGTATTGAGAATACAACTCTTAAGTCTACTTTTTCACTTAGGTTTAAATCAAATAGGAATATCTTCTCTCCTTTATTCTTCTCAACCTAGTTGAATTGTAGTAGGACTTGTGGTTAGGTTGAGGCCATGTATTTTCCTGTAGTACTTGAAAACTCCTATATTTAATGACCATGCAGTCATGAAAACAAAACCAAAACAAACCAAAACTTCCTTGCAGACAGAAATTCCACAATGTAGTTTAATTTATATTTGTATCAAGCTGACTCATGCCACTTGTTTTCCCTAGTGTATAAATAGAGAGGAAAAAAATCCCATATTAAGTAATTAGTTCTCTTGTTCTTTGATCCTGGATGTCTAACAGTGACAATATTTGTAGAGCAATGTATTTACATTTAGGTTCTAAGTGCTGCAGTGATAAATCCTCAGGGTGATGAAATACTGGAACAGGCTGACCAGAGAGGTGGTGGTTTCTCCAGCCCTGGGGGCATTCAAGTTTGGATGGGCCTCTGATCAGCCTGATCTGCTTGAAGATATCTGTGCCCATTGCAAAGGCTAGTTGACTTTTAAGGGGCTCTTTCAACACAAACTATTTTATGAATATATGATTCTGTGCTGTCTGAGTCTTGGATGTGGAACTTGTTATAGTGAGGAATTAAAGAACACTATATATTGAGCACTCTGTTATGATACATTCAGAGAAATATAACTACTGTTTATTAAAAGGCTTCACCAGATACCTGCCTTAGAATGGTTTTTTTAATATATCACTGCTGTTAATAATCCATAGGGAACCCAGAAAGGGAACCCATTATTAATACAGTGGCAGTGGGCTAAAGCAATAAGACATCATCACAATCATCTTGCATAAAAAATTGCTTTATACTGTAAAAATTCCCTTACCAAATCACATTCTTGTTCCTAGATGCCATTCGAGGGAATTTAAAAGAGAAATTGTTAACATACCCATTGTGTAAATGATGCCCAGAATATAAAGGAAGTAATGAGCTATTGAGGGAGTCTCTTGTTAGGTTATGGAACTGGAATGCATGTTTTTATGGCATATAGTCACAGTGTGCAAAGGCATTAACCAATTTATCTTAGAGGCAGAAGATTTCCTGCACTTTGTGATTAAAGGATAGTGTTCTGAAGTTATTAACTTTTTATTTTTCTTAGTAATTTTTCCTTTGTTCCCAATAAGATTCATAAAACAAATATCTGTCTGTCTATCTATCTATCTATCTATCTATCTATCTATCTAAATACTTTGGTACTTTAATGTAATTTAGTATCTGCTTGAACATTCATCTGTGTATATTGAAAATAGATGTACAATAAAACATAACAAACACTGGAATAGTTGAGAAAGCTGGAAATATGGAATATACAAGTTATTAATAAATTTAATTTGCTAACATCTTAATCACTTACTTAAACAACTAGAGTACAAAATGTCAGTGGTCCCATACATAATAAAAATATTCAAATTTTCAGAATATGTGCCTTCTCATATAATCTCAGCATTTATCTACCCTTGAGCTTGGTAGCAATTCATACAAACTACTGTTACCACAGTGATTTTTACTGTACTGTCAGCCACACTCTTTTTAAAGAGCCAGTATCACTGCTAGTTTTTGTTTACTTTTTATAATCAATGCAAATTCAGCTAGTCAGGCTATTTTGTTTCTTTGCTTTGGCAGACACAACCTAGCTTTGGGCTTAAATATGGTTTTTGGCTTTAAAATGGCAGGTTTTCTATGTGTTAGCACCCCCTTATTAATTTCCTGGTGGCCTCATTTCAGTACAAACACTGATTGGAAGCTGTGAGCCTATTTACAGATCCACAGACCTGCATTTATAGAAACATTTTGTGGGAGAAAATCCCCGTACATTACAAAAAAGTGAGAATTTATAGGGGTGAGAATTTAAACCAGGATAATCAGAGCAGAAAGGTCAGTAATCATAGATTATTACTTTAGATTAATACAAAGCACCTATAAAAAAGTTGATTTCTAACTGCTTTTTAAGTAGAAAATCAAAATATATTTATTTTCTGCTATTTTTTTAATTAAAAACTTTTAGCCCAAGTCAATATAGGATTGTACTCTGGGATTTTTCTTTAAAGAGGTGAAAGATAATAATAAAGTAACTTTTAAAAATGTGATAATAAAGTATAGATCTGAAAGTTAAGGAAATAAGGAAAAACCTGGGTACCCTCAACATAATGTCTATTAATCATTCAAGAGAAAGTGAGGGCAGGAGCTGCTGATTTCTCTTCAAGTTTGAGATCTGAATTTGCAGCATTTCCAAAAGGTAGTTTACTATTACCTGAACCAAGTATTTGTCTCCTTTTCTGGAAAATATGATCTGGGCAAAGAAGCTAAATCTTTGCTACTGAATAGTAGTCTTCTGCCATGGTATGTACCTTATTCTTCCTGGTAATAACTCATTCTTCAAAACTTGATGCAGGTTTTAGGAGCTTAGAGTGATGAAATAAATATATGAAAGAGGTCCCACAGCTACTGAGAAACTTGCGGCTATCATCTCTGGCTCTAGAAGATGCATCCTGGGTTCTGTAAGTGCAGAGTAGATGGTGAGAAAGATTGGGATGCAGATGAGAATGGAGCTTTGGAGGCAGGGGTTTTGGGACAGAGGTGAAGGGATTTAATGCAATAAGGAAGCTAAACAGATACCAACAGGGGCAAGCAGCTAATATAGATTCCATTGCCAAATATTATATTTCCATTAGAGGTAAACATTCAAATTTCAATTTTGATAAAAGTTCAACAGTTGAATGAGACAGAAGAAATAAAATTAATGTATGCATTTGAAGGAAATCCATTCAGTTTGTGTCTCTGAGCTCAGGTATTTGGCCTTGGGTATTACCAGAAATTTTTTTAACCAACCAACCAAACAAACCAACCTTCGTAGTAATTTCTTCATCCACATCTGAGAGGCAAATTTCATGCACCTGAGCAAAAAGAATGTGCTCTGAGAGTTTTTGAAAATACTACACTATGATTGCAGAAGCATGAGTTTTGCAGTTGCTCTTGACTTTCCTATCTGTTTGCTATTTAGAAGATTTTCAAGTCTTCCTGGGCTTAATTCTTTCCTATCTACCCTCTGGTCTCTTAAGCATTTAGTTTTGCACACAGCGTCAGGTAGATTCTTCTGACAGCTGTACAGCCCTGTGGGCTTTGACTTGATGCTTCAACTCTGGCATGTAGCACTCTAGATTTTTTCAAACGTCACAATGTGAGGTAAGAAAATTGATACAAGTTATGACTAGTTTTGGGTCTGTCTGCTTTTTTTCCTCTAAGTTCTTTCATTCACTTTGGATTTCAGAATTGTAAAACAATTAATTGGTAATATCCAAGGAAACTGTTCACTTCCAAAAAGATTGAGCAACGGTTCTCCAGGCTTTAAGATCAAATGATCAGTTCTTATAATAATTTTCACATACACTGACAAAGATATTGATGTATATTGGCAACTTACTCTGACAAGAGAATGCCAATGTATGGGAAACAGAGAAGTTGATAAACTGCTAAAAGAAAACAAATGGAGTGCCATGGAACCACTTAGTCGGAAATGAAAGAAGGAAGATCATCACTAACAATACTTGGAGATATTATTTACCACATAATCTAACCTTAAATTTATTTACTTTATCAGTATTTAGGCTATAAATTATTTAAATTTTTCAGTTCACTGCAGGTATTGGGACAATTTATTTCTAAATAATAATAAAAATTTAAAACAAAAAAGTTTATTTATTTAGCACAAAACCCAAGGTAATGCACAGCATATTCTAGTCTGTGAATCAATGGAATATAACAGTTCTAGATGCGGTATACTTATAACCAAGAAAAATACTTCTAATTTGCAATTATCACCTTGAAGCACTGGGTTGCAATCAAACCCTATGTGGCTGATTGTAAGGACAAATACATGCATGTTAAACCAAGCCCTTCAGAGATCCTTCAAACAGAGAGAATTGGAAGGGCAGAAGTAAACAAAAATAACTAAGAAAGTAAGAAAGAAAAATAAAAGGCAATCACTCACCACCACTAGACCAATGCCTGGCCAATTCCCACGCAATAACTACTTTGGAAGAGCTCCATCCCTAGTTGTATTGCTGAGCATGCTATTAGATGCTTTGGAAAGCTACTTTGGTCCATGCAGGTGACCTGTCCTGGCTTTGTTCCCTCCCAGCCTCTTGCTGGAGTACAGTGAGAAACAAAGAGGGCCTTAACACTGTGAAAACACTGTTCAGCAGCAGCAAAAAACATTGGTGTGTTATCAACAATGTTTTAGCCAAAAACCTAAACCAAAGCACCCTACGGGCTGCTATGAAGATAATTAACTCCATCTCAGCCAAACCCAGTAAATGACTGAACAAGTATGTTCAGTTGTTAACACTTCTAAGCTTTTGAGTGCTTTGTTTTCCTGTTAGAAAAATTGAAAAATCTGTGTGGTTCCCAGTTTTTGTTGGCAGCATTGAACAGTGGGAAAGAACAGTCTAATCTTAGACTACTACACACCAAATTTAAGAAGAAATGAATATTTTGAAATTTCAATTGAAACTTTTATTTTTTACCTTTTGTTGAAGGACAATTTGACAGAAGTATACGATAAGTGTAAAATAACTTGAGCAAAAGTAGAAATGTAAAAATCTGAGATGTAATTTCAACCACATGATTTTTTAAAATTTAGCATAATTTGCTAAAAATGGCAAACATACTGATGTCAAATCTGTATTTTGCAAAAGTATACAATAGAACATCACCTGAACCCCAAATCACCCTATTTTTGTTTATATGGACCTGAATAGCTGAGCAAGACTTTAACAGATATGATTTGAAGGTTTCTCTAATGCTAGATGCAGTTATTTCCTGCAATAGCTTGCATAAGGGATAACATGTGTGTAACTGCCTGTCTGATTCAAGTCCTTTCTGATTTCAGTTGCCCATCGTTTGTTAAAACCATCTACAAGGCACAATCAACAAGAAATTGTAGCCTGGAGCATAAGACCTTTTGAGCTGAACCATTCAGAATGGAGAATTGGCTTCAAACACATTTAGAATACATTTATTTAAATATTTTTTTTTTGCATCCGAAGACCCATACATTTAAAATTATCAAGTTCTGGGTTTTTTTCTGAGGAATCCAGAAACAGCTTGCAGAAATGAGGATTGGAGCAAGACTTTTATTTTAGGCTTTTGTGACCAGCTGATGGATTCATATTCCTTGTTTGATTTGGATCAGTGGTTTGGTTATACATTTATATAGTATTTTTGCAGTACACTGCCTGCATATCTTTTCTCTAACATGAACAATACTGCATTCCTCATGTAGTCTTAAATTATTTCACTTCATTACCTTGCTGGTTTGAAAGAATTGAGTAGAGATGTACCTATATTGCCCCATGTCCAATGAAAACTTATATCATGGAGCTAAGAGAAGAAAGAATTTGACTTTAAGCCCTTGCAAGTTTTGAAAATGGTCTTTTAATCAAAGGTGTAAAAATTCATAATGCAAGATAATGCAGGAGAATAATTTAAATTACCCTTTTTAAGGGGAAATCTCAAAATTTTCTAGATTCCTACATTGTTGTAGAAATCAGCACCATATTAAAAAGTTATTAGGCTTGAAGAAATCTGAATCAGAGATTAAAATCTTTCTGGAAAGTGAATGCATAAAATTTTGGTCTAAGGATATTATTTTATAAAAATATTAACATGAGCAAAGCGTATATGTGATTTCATGTTAATATTGAGCTATATTTAAAAGAAATAATAATGCACTATTATTTACTCTAGATCAATTTATATGACAGCAAAACACTGGCCATTTAACTTTTTGAAATATTGTCTTGTTTTCTATACAGGCTTCAGGTTTCTTGTATTCATGGATAAATAGCTTAATACAAGAAAATTGAAATGTATTTTGGAGGCAGACTTCAAGAGAAGGAATAAATGTTTATAAGAAGTATCTTAAATGTCACAGAAGCTTTTCAAAGGGGGCTATGTATAGACTTCATGCAAGGACGGCTAAAAATAAATGAATATTCAAAGTACCAAATCAATTTAGAAAACAGCTTAATACACCTGTGAAAAAGGGAAAATAATAGTTTGCAGTTCCCTAAAGTAAATGTTTAATTCTCCTATCTGTAATGCTGCCTTTCTGGAAAACAGAATAAATGACTCTTTTTTCCCAGTAAACCTGTGCCAGATGTAAAAGACAAAGTGTCACACTTCATTGTTTCCATGGCATGAGCAGCATTTCAACTAAGTTGTCACTGTTCATTCTGAGCAGGCCTTTCCACAGGTCTGACTCATTACAGATTTGAATTGAATTATAAAGACACTGAGGCTAGTGGTTTACATAAATCAATATGAAAGGCTAGAAAACCAGTTTTTCTCAAAAGTGGTCACTAGCAATGACAAGCTAATAATTTAAGACAATGTTATTTAAATCTAATTTACATGATATCTTTATATGTATGACAACCTAAGCCTGTGGGTTTTTATTTTTTGATGTAGAGTGATATGCTTCTGCTTGTGTCATTTCTAAAGAAATCCCTGCTACTGAGTGGGTATGGAAAGCTATAATTTGTGAGCACATTTTGCAACATACTATTCATGGGGAAAATCACTGCATGGAATATTTAATTTTTGATTATTTGGAGGAAAGAGCTGTAGGAAAGAATCCCTATAAAAGACCAAGGACGTTTTATGATGGCTGTTTGTTTCAAAATACAGTTAACAGTAAATAATTAAACAACAGTAACATCTGAAACAGTATTCTGTAAAAAGAAAATAAATATTTATGTCGTCATTCAGTTGCAATGTCGTAGCAAAGGGAAACTAGTAGAGAATAAGAAATAAGCACGCTGGTGTGTAAATACAAAATTTAATTATGAATGTGTGAGAGTACAGCTCAGAAAGCTCTTTCAGTAGGACCTCATATTGTTACCATCTCATATGCATTTATCTTCCACGTGTTAGGTACGTACACTCAGAGAAGAACCAGTAAGTAAAAGGCTTGAAGGGCAATCTTTAGTTCATCTTCTCTGAACTCTGTAACAAGCAGGAAGAAAAAGGACAGATGCCAAGAGCCTCCCTGTGTACTTATTTTTAACCATTCTTTGCATGTGCCTTTTTCACTATAGTGGGTGCTTATCACACTAACTTCAACAGTCTGACTCTTCAGCAGTAGGGTGAATTTTGTACATGGGTGTTCTGAATCCCCTGTAAACCTTTAGTGGGCAAACTCTACTTTTACAGGTATTTTCAACATACCTCCAAAGGTAAACCAGAAAATTATTTTCATATGTATAAGGCTAATTTTATTTTTTATCAATGATTATATATTGGCCTAATGAAAACTAATTTCTAGCTCAGGGAGTAAATTCTGTTTAGCTGGATCAGAAGGTCACTACTTCTGTGTAACCTGTTTTCTGTTAATTATTTGAGCAGTCATTGCCAAACATCAATAGTTTTCTGAAATGTGTAAAAAGTAACAAATCCAGACAAAATATATGTTTCGGTTTTTTTAAGTGGATGTAGGTTGGTGTGGCTGCAAGTGGCTAACACCTCTTTGTATGGATCTGTTTTGTGTATCATCTTCAGAAGGGCTGCTGAAATAAGATTTAAATTTTTCTCTAAGTGAAAAACAGTTAATGAATTTCACCTGCAGGAAGTCATTGAGGATTATGCAAGAGTTTTTAGGAATGTTGGATATGTGTGTTCAACAAGGAGCAGCAGCGAAATCTGACCTCTTTTGAATGGCACTTTCAGCCTACAATTAATCTCATTTTCAGGAAGATTATAAAGGCTGCTTACAATAAAAAACTCAGAAGTGACATCCATCTTAAAGAAGACTAATTGTAGGTGAAATTGAATCCAACTCAGTGAATGGGATTCAGCTGCCATAATGCAGGTGCTGTGAGATAAATTGTCTCCAGCCAGTCACAAAAGCACTTGCAACTCCAGTGAATCCTTTGCCATATCTGCCAGCCTCTGCAGTTTGCACCCTATAGCAGCCTTAGGAAGTCAGGAAAGGCAGTAGATGTCTGTTTTCAGGCAACTGAATGTTGCTTTGTGTCTCCCTAAAATTCCTTAATACAACTCAGTGTTAAAGTTTTGACTATGACTGAAAATAAACTTGAATTGCTGGGCTGATGAACCTAAGAATAAAAACCATACCAAACATAAAAGATGACAAAAAAAATCAATTAAACCAGTGCAACGTAACTAACTCTTTGGCTCAGAATTGTCACTGAGGCTCTAATTGTGTCAGATGACCTACTCTTGCACAAGAGTTTAGTACTCAAAAAGCTGATTGGTTTTGGTCTGAAATACTATAATCAAATAGTCTAAAATAACCAAAAGTTACACCGTAAGTAAAAATTAGTAATGAGGTGATTCTTAATAACAATAATCCATTGCTTTGTTCAAATACAAAAATTATTTCAAGCTTTTTCATATTTGGAAAAGATGGGCAAAAAAGTTGTTTCAAAACAAAACAAAATTCATAGTAATATAAAGACCTAAATGGAAAAAACCAAAGAAGGTCAATCATGTTGCTCTTTGATGTAGAAAAAATGCATTAAGGGTCTGGAAATGTAGAAATGTAGCTGTGTTTTGACACCACCAAAATATTAAATATAATTTTCTCTGACATTTTTGTTCCATAAATTTTAATAACATATTTCAGTTGTATTGTGTGGCACTAAAGGTAAATTTATTGGGACCTTTATCTGTCAGCTGTGCTTGAGAAATACTAAATATTTTATATAAACTATATAACCATCTTTTCACAATAAACATGAAATGGAGAAAATTTAAATACCAGATTAAGAGACATTCTCTCTCAGCATACAAACTACCTGCATTACATAAAGTTGTCTCCTGCAAATATCACAAGTTCACACCATCAGAAAGAAGAAAAATTCCCCAGCTCCAGAAAGAAGACATATATATCTTGTAATTTTACTGGATTTTAAGCCACTTTAGGTGATGGTAACCTATATGTACTGTCTGCTTCACTGAAATCTCCTTCTTGTTTGTTTTCCTCAATTCATACCTCTGCAAAAAAGTGACAATTAGCACTGAATACTTTATCACTTGCATCATGTTAGGCCCTCTAGTTCTTGTGAGTGAAGAAACAGCGGATAAGAAAACTGTACCCACCATCTGCATGGTATATATATTTTTGCAGAATTCTACCTTAATCCAAGCTGTCTCTTTACCAGGTTGAATTATCTTTTTCTGTTCATTCTTTATGTGAAATTCATCATGCAATTTGTTGCCATTCTCTTTATCTCTTCCAGATCTCTTATATAATTTTGAAATGAGCAGAATTTGGTTCAAGGTTCAGATTCATATGTGTGCCAAGTACCCAAACTCTCCTTTTAGTCAATGGAAGTTAGCAGAGAAAATGGGCAAACTGATCTCATAATCCTCAAAAGGACTGAATAAATTTGAGACCTATTAGCATTTCAGAGACTCCTGTGTAGATAAGACACAAGACCTGGGAAAGACACATTCCTTTTCTGTGCCAGAGGCCAGGAAGGGTAGCTTCAATAACGTCAGGTAGCCCATATGTGAGCATATGTATTGACTGTGCTCAGGCTGACTGCTCTGCCAGATCAAATGAGAACAATGAGAATTTGTCCTCCTGACACACCTATTACTTTCTATACCTATTGGCCCTACACCTTTTGGCTTCTACACAGAACTGTCTAAATCTTCATCTTCAGTCATACTCTCCCTGCCCTGCCCTGCCCCACCCTGTCCTGCCCATTCCCCCCACCTGACGGAGGGGATTGAAATTATGTGCAGTGTGCAAGATATTCTCATGAAAGTAAAGCTTCCACCTTATACACTACTACAGAATTTATATTTCAGTTTACTGTTTTAAAACCCTTTCCCCCTATTTTGTTGCTGATATTTAGACTTCCTAATGGAAATAGTTGGAATGATCCTGTCATCCTACCTCCTTTCTAAGTGTGCTTCCTTGCTCGAATATCTGAAAACAGACGTTGTGAAGGTAAGATTTGTGAAAAAGGTGGCTAGATATTCATATCTAGATGTTCATATGCATAAACCAGAATGATCTCCAGTGAAGATACTACTTTTTGTTAGGCACTGACAAATTCAGTTTTAAGATAGATTCCTTAAGAACCCATTTTATATTATACTTATAATTCATGGAACATCTTTTTCCTTTTGAAAATCTTGTGTCCTTTGTGGAGGTGTTTGGGAAAAGAAAAAAAAAAGCCTCAGCATGGGGAGTTGCTGATTGTATTGGATGAAAAATATAATTTCTGCTTGAACCATGTAAAGTAGAAGAGAAACATAGCCACTGACATTAGTTCAGTTGGTTGGAGCATGGCATTAATTAGGCTGAGGTTTTGGATTCAATCCCTGTATAGGCTATTCACTTAAAAGTTGGAATTGGTGATCATAGTGGGTCCTTTTAACACAAAATTCTGTGTATTTCTGTGATACTGCCTAGTCTTCTGTTACAAATAGAAGCCTTCACTGTGGTCAAAGTGTTTTTTTAAAGTATATATTTGTAAATAAAAAAGAAAAGCAAATACTCTGTTCGTGGATTATAGTATTCTGCTTAAAGATGTATCTGTTTTGCCATGCACTAGAAAAATATATAGAAGAAGAATAAAAAGGAAGAGTTGCTCTGTATAAAATAACAGTTAATATTTAATCCAAGTACAGGGTTCAGATAAGGGTGCCTAACTCTTGTTTTCTGCCAAAACAACTTTTCATTTTTCTCAAGAGGTTTCTAATTCAGTAATTAAAACTTAATTATCAAATTAGTGAACATTTTAGAGCATAATTATCATATTAGCTAATAACTTCTTAGCATCAAGACTCTTAATATAACAAGATATCTGCATATAATTGAAGATCAATCTAAACCCAGACTCTGGATAAAACTACTGCTGACTTTTGGCATATAGATGGAAACAGGGCAAAAGTATGTACTGTGGAAGAATCATTTGCACATCTAGATTGCATTTCAGTCATTAGGAATATAAACACCTTCCCTCTTATGGCACAGATTAACTGGGTGATTATCAAGAAATACAAGTGACAGTCAAATTTATTGCAAGTGGGAGAGGAGTGTAAGGTATTCAGTGTCTCTGTGCTTCAGATCAAACGTTTTTACTTTCTGCTTCTGTACGACACTTTCCCCCAGCCCCTCCAATAATAATACTGCAAGCTGTGAATTTAACACTGCTGGTTTATCACTGGAGACGTGAATCAGTATCTGTGATATGCAGCATACTGAAACAGACCCTCTTGTGCCTCATTAAACATTTTTCCATCTTTACTTTAAGGGCCCATTGGAATCTGTTCTTCACAGGAGAGTGCTGTAAATTAGTTTCTGAAGGACTCACATTTCATATATATATACATGCTTTTGATTAATATTTATAACATTAATTAAATTACTTTAAAAATATGAATCAGTGACCAAATTTGTGCATTTTTTGTTAATATTTCGAAGATAATTGAATTTTATTTATTTTTGTTTATGGAATTGATATAGTGAATTTCATTAATTTCTTTGGGGAACCATGTCTAAATTTCTTCTGCTAGTCTTGCTTGCATAAGTCATACTGAGATTTTATTTCTCTTGGGTCACATTACAAAATTTGTAAGTTTCACTATTGCTGTAACTTATGAAATAGGCAAGTTTAAGAAATCTGAACCAATGTATGTTTAAAATTTTAAAATTAAATCTGCTCAATTTAGCAGCAGAAGCACCTCATATCTCTGCTTTTGGAAAGAGATTTTTGTTTTTAACTTTCTCTGTTATCAACACTAACACCTAACAATAGCACTGAAGATCCACCTATTTCTTACTTCCTGGCGTTTTTATCATCAGCACCTAATATTACTTGTTTGCTCATACTATTTGCTTGTTTCCTCATACAGAGTACATACATTTTTTTTCCTTCCATGGCTGAAGAATCAAAAATGTAATCATTGAGAGAATACAAAAATACCCATTTTTTTCAATCCAGCAGTTCGTACGTTAAGGACAGAAACAGTGAAGATTTTTCTGAATAAATTTCAATAACCCACCTTGGTCCTCTGAAAATTGTTTCTAAGTATCTAAACCTTATGTTCACAGCAGCACATACCATATTTTAACCAGGGTAGTAGTACTTTTGGTAAAAGTGATTTTGATGGGATTGTTGCTAAGATGAGAAGATTATGACTTAATTTCTAAGCAACTCTCTAATGTAAACATTCTTGGAAAATGAACATTTGAGTACTGAAGTGAAACATTATTAATTTTGACGTTGTTTGTCACATTCTAAAACTCTTCCATCATTCTGATTTTGAAGTTTTGGTTTTTTTTTTTTAATCTTTTATGACAATTATAAATTTCCCTGGTATTTCACAGCATTACTATATCAGTGGTTTCAAACTGTTTAATTGTAATACAGTCAGAAAACATTTTGGAAAGAAGCCAAAATGCCTCAATCAGTACCGAAGAAAATCTATGTTTTAATAGCTTTAAGGGTGAAATAGAAACAATAAACTGTTCCAGTTAATGCACTATAACATGGCAGCATTAGGAAGTAGTAACGAATTGCTATAAAGTAAGATAAACATGATGTCGCAAACTAAAAACTGGAAATTATTTTCCTGAAACATAAAAATAACTAAAAATCTTTTTTTTTTCTCACTTCATGTAAGCATTAAAAAAAAAGGGATTTTTTCACATTCGTGGTTCATAACACTCATAGAATGATATTGGTGCTCTGCATCAGTTATACAGATGTACGTGTGTACATATATACATATAGATATATAGATAGCCTAGATATGTCTTTATGTTGTTTTTCTTTTCCCCTTGATTAAATTAGATAATAAGAATTGTTCCAGGTTACTGAAGGATTCTATGTACAGAGACCTTGACAGAAGGAAGAAAAATATGAAAATGCAGTTTTTGAACTTGCTTAAATCACTCAAATATCTACAAACTGAACATTTAAATATTAAACATTAAAAGAAAAGAAAACCAAAACAAATCATCCTAAAGCTGGCAATAACCATTTAAACATTTAATTTCTGAAGAAGATTCTGCGCAGAGGTTCAGATAATAAAATTTCACTTACTTTAATGGTGGTCATAACATTAGGCAGGCTTTACGTTGTGCTTTTTTTTTTTTGTTGTTTTTTTCATTTTCAGGATTCAAGTTTTAGATTTTGTGACCTCAAAGGAACTATTTATTGGCTTTCTTCAATGTCCTAAGTCATGACAATGAGTATTGTTAAAGTTTATTTTAAGAAAAAAAAGGATTTTTTAATGACATTTTGCAATTTAAGCTTTTGTGAATAATTTCAAGGAAGATTTTTTCCTTGATATGTTTGGAAAGAGGAAATGAACCTTATTTATTTTGAGGATTTATATAGGCTTTAAGTGTGAGAATTGGGTTTTGTTTCTTTCCTACAGAAAAAAATTTGCGTATTTTGTGATTCTCATTTGCTGAATCCTGCAGTGTTTGGTTTGTTGCTTTTAAATTACCTGCTTGGTCTTAGCAGGGTGAGTCAAATTATCTGGATAACTGGGATTTGACCCTGAAGGTACTTCTGGCTAGCACACGCTGATAGTTGATGTTGAAGATGCATTAGAAATTACCTAAGCACAAAGGGCAAGCAGAAGGAGACCTGACCGTATGACACCAGTCTGTTAAGGTGCCCTGGTACTGTGGAAGGAATCAAAGAATTAAGTAACAAAGCAAGCTGGAAGCTACAGGAGCCCTGGCCCTGAATTTCTTTCCAATTTAAGCATTTTCTACAAGAATTTGTATGGATGAGAAGCAAATAGTCTAGAAATCATGGGTTGGCTCCTCTTTTATAGCTTGCAGAGGCATATAGAAATACATTATAATTTCAGGACTCCTCTTGGTTTTTGGAACTTGCAGACTGAAAATTCCTATGTGGTAACCTATCTTCAAAGTGGAAAATTATATTATATGTAGGCATACTGTCTGCTGGTTAGGTCATCATTCTGAACACTGTGTATAATGGAATTCATTTTCTGCTTTATAGGCAAATGCTTTAACAAATTTGTTTGAAAAAAATGAATAACCACCTAATCATAAGCAGTTTATTTCCTTGAAGTTGTCGTTCCATGTAAGCTGCACATCTAGCTTTTGCTAATTAAGAATCTTCTGACTTCTGTGAAGTTTGAGACCTTTTCTGTTTCATTATATCTTGAGAGATCCAAGCACGAGCTGTTTATAATACAGTATAAGAAGCATAATCTCTACCTGCTTGGATGTCTTCAGTTCCTGAAAAACTTTTCTGATTTCCAGGAATTTTGAAGTGATTTCTGGTAACTGTTGAACCATGGTCCTGTGAATTTCTTAAGAGAAATTAGATACTCGACTTTTCTAAGCTCTACTTGAAAAGTTGCGGTAAAATTTGACATTCTTTCCTGACTGTTGTTTATCCTATTAAAGCAAAACTGAACCAAAAAAACCCCAAACCAAAAACACAAACCATAACAAAAAAACCCCTTATTTTTCTTCAGCTTTTGCACATGGACATATTAGTATTTTATAGCACAATATTGCAGGAGTTAAGTTCCAAATACATTCGCTTTTTTAATGTTAAATTATTTCTTATATGTAAGTCAATTTAAAAGCAAGTGAAAACCTGGATGCAATTTGCTTCATTGTCTGTGTATGCTTTGGCTTTTAAAAAGTGGTTCCGGACACAAACTCATGTTTAAGAAGACAAATAGCACTCAGCATTATGGAAAATAAAAATCCTGGCCTGATGCAACACTGTTAGCATTTTTCCATGGTCTGTATGATGAGCTTAGAGAACTGGTTCTGTCAGTGTTCTAATATATTTTAGGACTCTTTCTAGAATGAAACGAAATGGTTTATGATTTGTGTATCTTCAGACATATAACAGGAAAGTTAGAAGATGGTAACTGCCCAGTAAGTAGCCTACAAACAGACATAAGACTTTCATAAGGACCAGTGTAAGACTATTTCTGTAAAATTTAGGCATTTAAGTTTGCCTATTATCTTCTTTAAATAAATTTTGGAGAAAAAAGTTTTCTTCATGGATACTGAGAAGCTTTTTATCTGGATATTGACTGTACCTAGAAAAAAAACAAAAGGAAAGAAACAAATGTGTTGTTTTAAGACAGTTTAAAACATTTGGTTAGCCAAAGTAAGGAAAAGCACATTTTAGCAAAATCTCCTGAAGGCATTTTTGTAGTCAGGCTTAATTTATTATTTTGTTTCCTTTTGTTACTGTGAATCATGAGAGGCTAATTATTATGTAAGTGTGATAATTGCATTGATATTATCAAGTGTATTCTGTAATACATTGCTTAACCTATCAGTGAAAGCTAATGTACATCCCTTAATGTGGGAAGAAATCTTATGGATAATACATTCTAACACTACAGAGGTGTGTGTTCAGGTATTGTTATTTTATGTGTCATCTTTACTCGTGCTCTATTGATGTTCTGACTGAAAGGAATAATATTCATAGAGATGCTATGAAAAGCAGTATTTTATAAGTATACTGCATATTTCAACCTAGTAATATTTTTCAAGCTGCATTTTATTTATTAACTTTCAAAGCATATTTGGAACAGTGCTGATGAAAGGGAAGATTCTGATGTGTGTTATTTGTCGCATCTGACTTGAAGAATTCATCCAGTTCCATTTAAAACAATTTTGGAGACAATTATCATTTGTACGTACTTAGCTTTTAAAAACCTTTTTCACCAGTTTTACAAGGTAGGGAAACTTTTGTTCAAATGAGAACCACAGTTACTGTTTCCTCATATTATTCCTTATTATTTCCTCACATTTAAGAAAAACAAACCAAACTCTTTCTCTTTTGATATTTACCAATAACAAGATAAACCTAACATTGATTATTTAGCCTGTTCTTTATTGTGCAGTCAGAAAATATACAGTTTTATTTAAATCAGTGGATAATTCAAATCCTTTTAGGATATGAACATGCTTTAAATTTGTCAATTTCATGCAATTACACTAAAATATCAATTCAAATATAACTTAGATGCTGAAGCTAATAGTTCTATGCATTTTATAGTGCAAACTTTGCAGGATCCTGTGCTCATTCCTTCATACACTGATTCCATGAATGCCTTTAACAGAAATCATATCTCATTTCAAAACATGTTAAATTTTCCAATATTTGTGCCTATATTGCAATGTTGGGATGTTTTGGGATGAAATATTTGTTTTTAAGAAAAGCTTCTTGTCCAATATTGTGCAGGAAATCAGTAGCAATGAAAGTAAGCCCCTGAAATTTCAGATTCTTTTTCATTCCTCCAAACCCTATGTGCACTCAGAATGTATAAAGCCTACTGCTGAAGTGTGCTGTCTTTTTCCACAGTGCCTTAACCACTTACAACCAGCTTCAAAGTCAAATAACCAGCAATTTCTTTGTCAAGTAATCCTTTTCAACTTTTTCCTGTTGTGAGATTCAGAAAGCTTTCAATATAATTTTGAAAAGAAGTAATAAAAACATGGCATGGTTCAGATTCATGCTACTGTATTCTAAATCTATAATTCCATAAACTACATTACTTTATGGAAAAAGCTGTAAAGAAGAAAAATTTTCATTAATTTTTAACATCTTGATTGAAAGTGATTCAATTTCTAAAATCCTGTTCCAGACAGAAATAAGTGGTTAAGATGTAATTTTGTTCTGTATTTATAGGAAGCACAAGTCTAAGCTGTCAACCTTTAAGGAGTTCTTTGAACCACCTTTGTAGCTTTCAAATCCATAACAGCACCTGAAAGAGGATTATCAGCACAGTGCATAGCACAGTTTATTAGGGCTAAAATGCCTTCAGCCAGCAGCCTCGATCAGTCACTGTAGCTCAGCACCTGCCTTGCCTCCACCTAGCATGCCATACATGCCATGTCAGGGATATTGAGCTTTCTGCATGAGCCTCCTCACTGCCTTCTGGCTACACCTCTATTGGAGACATGTTGTCTGTTCACACTTCCAAAAAGCCATCAGTTCTGTCTCTGTAAATGTCTGTAGTGTAATACCACCCTCTGAACTCTCAATAATGTGCTTTTGACTTATTATCTTCTCCTTGTAGTACCTCCTTTCGGAATCATTGGCTCCGATTGCCAAGCAGCCAATTTCAAAATTGGAATATGTCAGATATGAGCATATGTTTTAATAATATACTACCTGATAAAATTGCTTGCATTCTTGAAATATTTTTTGGAAAAATTGCTTATCACAGATAGCAGTTACTCCTTTCTCCCAATTTTTCCAGCTAATTAAACAAAGCCTGTCTGGGAGTTTATGTTTTCTGAATGTGAAATAATCAATCAAGTGCAGAGACTTTGTCACATCAGGATTAGATCTGGGCAACATAATTATCTTAGATTCAAAGTGTTGACCTGAGGCAAGGAAAGAGAAATAAAATATTTTCATTCCTATAGAACTTCATATAAATTTAGTAGTAAAATTTAAGTATATTTTTAAAAATTCTTCATTTTCAAAGTAAAATGATGGGAAGAAATGTTATTGGGCTTTAAAAGCAATTGTTCTCCAGGCTCTCAGTCCTGTTTTTAATGTTACTTAAGATAGAGGTTTCCATTACTATTTTTAAAGAGTTGCTTTATCATTGAAAAAATAGTGTTCATGTCACATGTGACTGATGCTAGTTTTTATAATGTATTAATAAAGACCTTAATACATGTCAGTGAATTGGTGCAGATTGGTGCATGATGATAATATGGCTATAATGTTAAAAAATGTATAGCTATTAACAACTAGTGTATGTATGTGCAAGGCCTCAATCCAGTCAGTTTGTTATTAGAAAAAAAGTAACTTAATTTTATATCTTCATACAAGGAAATCATAGTTAAAATTAAAATTAAGATTGATTTTAATGTTTCCATAACTTTGTTGATGTGAAAAATGCTCTGTGTGAAGGATTTTGTGTTTGAATTTTTATATCCTGGTTTCACATTTAAAAACCACGGAAGTTTTAATTCTGTGTATATAGTTCATACACTTGCAATATTTTTAAAACTGATTATTTTTGACTAAATAATTTCAAGTAGTCTGTAAGCTTCATTTTGACTGATTTGATAGATTATGATCTGAGCTAATGTGGCCTTCTGTTGCATGTTTAAGGATTTAATTTTTCAGAGGGCACAGAGTGCAAAATAGCCTGTAGCTGTAATTAGATAGCATTCATTTCTAATGAAACAAACAGGTGACTGTGACTGTACCAGAAACAAAAGAGGAATTCTCTGATTTAATATTAGCCAGGTTTGCTATTAGCTTGATTGGAGTCATACTTGGATACTTTTGAAGCTTGCTTGAATGAGGATTTTTTCAAGTAGGTAACAGTAGTTCAGGTTTCATGGTATGTCACTATTTCAAAAGGTCTTTGCGTGTAACAGGAGGAGAGATTTCCTAATAACTTGCTCTGGAACATCTAGTTACCTCGTGATTTGTGTAGTCAAGCAATTTTGTACTTTCTGCTGGTTTTGTCAGATGTTGTACAGAGATAATAATGGAAAACACACAAGATGTTGATCTTCCATGTGGACCCTGTTGTGGAATAGAAATGGAAAATTGAATCATTCGGAGGTTTAACCTACTATTTGTGAAATTAGGTACTTTAGAGCAGGAAAATTTTTGGTGGGGAATAATTTTGCCAAGATGTGTAGCAAGCTGACTTTTTTTTCCTCTGGATTTTGTGTTTAAGAAAATTATTTGAAAACTGGAAAAAAATAGGATGGCTTTTAATGAGAAATGTCAATTCTACTACAATTTTTTGATGGAAAATGCAGAATTTTTCATTTGAACAATTTTAGGACAAATTTTTTTAACTTGTGTAATTATAAACTATTTTAGATTTTCTTTTTTCCTTGGAAAATAGTTAGGACATCTACATTATATCCTTTTTGGTAAAATATTACTCTCTTTTTTTTTTTCTATGGTTTGTTTTTCTTAAGAAACTGTTTTTCCATCAGTATTAGATTGATGATTGATTTTTTCCCTATTTGTTATGGTAAAAGAACTTGGTCATATAAATTTTTTTTTCAATAGAGACAACTGATGAAAAATCCTACAGGATTTCAAATATATAAACATCAATTCTTTCATATTGACATTAATAGGAAATTTGAATTATCCCAGATGTCACTTCAAAGACGCAACATGTAAAGAATATTTTTCAATTGCTCTTGCTTTTCTGACTTGGATTGGCATGTTGGAAATATTCCCTATCACTGTGAACCTTCAGGTGTTGATCACTACTAAAAATCTAGTGAGCTTTCGCTAAGTGGTTATTGTGACAGTAAAAACTGGAAGTGCTCAGCTATCCAGCAGTCACCCACTGTACACAGCCAATAAAACTTCATGGGCTGCAGATTGAGCTGTAGATGTGATCCCATATTCCCTGGTGTCACAATTACAGGGCAGAGACAAGCTGCCTTATCATTAACACTGTAAATGAAGATGCCATGTATGAGACCATTCAAGCAAGTTAAGGTTTATATACACATTTTTTTATTAATTCAAAGTTTTCTGTCTCTGTTTTGAGGTAGTAGTAGAATTTCATCCTATTCCTCCAGGATGTGCTGCTGGCTGTATCTGGGGACTAATGTTTCTGCCTATCATGGCTCTATAAGCTCTGTTAAAAAAAAAACCAAATCCCCACACCTGCATTTTTCAAGCTGTTAGACTGAGATAGGCATTGGTTTGGCTACTTGTCCACATACCAATGGCAAGATTTATGACTCTTCTGTCTGCTTATCTGAAGGCATGCAGTGCATTCCTCAATTTGATTTTTAATAAGGCTATCCTGAATACAAAGTAAAGCAGCAGCAAAGAACAGCCTGCTTGGGAGGGAACAACATGATACAATATGCTATGACAGCTTCTGGATACCACTGTCCCTTCACAATTGAGTATGTCTGAACTCGAAAGCAAATTCTCTTATTTTCCTTTCAATTTTATAAAAAAAATGCAATGTAATTGATGGCTTGTCTCCCAGTATTAAGCCAGCGGATTTGCATGACCTTGTCTTTAAATATACTCAAAGTATTTATTTTCCTATTATTTACATACTCAGTAACAAATATAGGAACATAATGGTGATTTTAAAGTTGCTGAATAAGTTTCTATTTCTTA
The DNA here is from genome assembly GCA_013397955.1 of Grantiella picta. Taxonomy (NCBI): domain Eukaryota; kingdom Metazoa; phylum Chordata; class Aves; order Passeriformes; family Meliphagidae; genus Grantiella; species Grantiella picta. Next base: position 542,403 of record VZRM01001618.1, read on the forward strand.
TGCAGCAATAGAAAAGCACTATTTAAAACTTCTCATTCTGGTAAATGGTTGAACTAATTTATGTGTCATTGCTGAGCATCCTGGAAACATCTAATGGAAAGACTTCCAAGCACTCTTACAAAGTTTCTCCATCTGGAGGATGAGGATCTGTTTTTTTAATATATTCCAATATTCAGATTGAAGACATGCATCTGTCAAAGCTCCTGCTCTGCTTAGTGGGTGAACTCCATTTAAACTGTTTATATGTTCAGTTAAACAATGGTGCTGCCCCGTGTGCTGTTTCAGGTTGGCCAAAGCTGTATTCACTGTTGAGGAACCTGGAATTTTCAGTCATTTCGCATATCAGTAGAGCATGGTGCAATTTTGAGAACCAGTTGATTTGAGTCTCTTAGCGTGAAGGTTACGATGAACATACACCTGCCAGCATCCAAAATATTTTGCTATATATTTTGCCAAACTGAAATGAAAGGAACCTAGTGGATTTTCAACAATGTACAGGTTAGAAAATATCTAGGAAACTTCAAATATATGGTCTAATTTAAATCCCTCTAGGGTTCTTATTTTTAATGTCAGTATCTACCTAGTGTAATGTGAAAATGTTCAGGAGCAGGAATCAGAAGATATGTTTACATTTCTCCCATCAAAATATCCTAATCATAAAACAACAGAGACAGGGTATTCTACTTCTCTTTTCTTAGGAATGGGAATATATCTTGATACCGAAAGACCAAATGATGCCAGGTTTAGGTTTTTTTTATATCACAGAGACAAAGTCAGTGAGTGAGGGAAGAAACCACTGAATGGTGCATGTAGGTAATTACACATCCTGGCCACTCACAGGAGATATCATCTTCATGAAATTGTCTTACTATCTGATGGACTGTCAGTAGCATTAGGAGTTACCTAGAAAAGCAAGGTCAAAATAAAATGTCATTTTTATATTTTTTTGTGCTGAGAGTAGTGGCTGCATCTTTGACAAGGAATTGCCTGTTTCAAGGATTTAGAAATCAGCATAATGAAAAATGCAAGAATAAAGGAGGAAGATGGTATTGAGCTTCAGACACATTGAAATTACAGGAGAAATCTTCCAATGTAAAAACTTCAGGAGAAGAATAAATACTGCAATGTTTATTTCTCTTTATTAATCCATGTTTTCTTAGGATATAATATCTTTTTTGTAATTGTGTGATACTGGTTTACTCAAATATATTCGAATAACTGCCCTGCAGATGCCTTAGGAACGCCTATGAAATCTATCTTAATTTTCATTTTGAGTATGGAAATATCTTTTTATTGTCTCTGAATATCTATATTTACAAGTTATTACTGATTTTTAGATTTCTGCAGCATTTTAAAAATATTTTCCCCAAATCAAAATACTATCCTCCTATATGACACAATTTGAATTGAAATGTTTAAATTCTGTAAGTTTTAGTAGCATAAAATCTTGTGTGATAGAATGTGTTTCCCTGAACAGAGCACTCCATTAACTTCAAAAGCATTAGGTTGATTTTCATGTTCATATTCCGTTATTGTGAAAATAAACGTGGTCATTTTTTTGAGTTTTAAAGTGTACTAGGCTTATATATTTAATTAAATGTTATCTACATTTCTTTAGCTTTAGTTCCTGCAGTTTTGTTAATACTGGTTACTGATTTTATAGATATATATATATGTATTCTATGCTCAATCACTTTGGATTTCCCTAGATATTTAATTTTTTCTGAGGAGTCTGCCTTTCCCATCATTGCCTCTTTTCCAGTTTGAAATGACTAATGTTTAAATAATTATTAGTCACATCTTATCTCAATGGTTAGGGCTTGTTCTTTTAAAGTAATATTATATGAGCATCTGCTCCTATGACTCTTGCCAGAAATTAAAAGGCTCATCTGCAGGAAAAAAGGTTAACACCTCAATTCTGTAGTGAGAAATGGGTTTGCAAGAGGCAGGAGATTTGCAAACCCAAAAAGCCTTTTATATTTAATATTATCAGTAAATACTAAATACATATCTTTTTGCTTTACCAACAGTTTATCTACTTGGTTAGTCACAGGACTGTTTACAAACTGACTCCCTTTTTGAAGTTCAGTTTGATTCAGTCAGTGGATATTCAGATTCTGAGAGCTTCTTGCTGGGAAAGCAGCTGTGTTGAATAAATATTTTTCTGGACAATACGAGTCCAGGTATCAACATTGCTTTGGAAATGAATAAATACAAGCTAGGAGAGAGTAAATGAATAATTTTTTTTTGCAGAGGCACAATGCCTGGCTTGTAATTAGTGATCCTGAGATGATGGTCGTTGTCTGTCCATTAGTATTGACAGATGGCTGTTAATATGAAGGCTGAAGGGACCATAAGGATGGTGGTCATTTTTCTGAGGCATTCCATGTCACCACAGTAAGGAAATATCTTCAAATTACTTCTATTGTCACGATATCCTTGGCCTTTCCAAATCCAAGAGTAAATTATATTACCCCAAAGTATGTGTAAATTTGCATTCTATGGACAATGATATGTCATTAACACGAAAAGCAGAAGCACAGAATTGTCACACAAATGTGTTTGCTTCATTTAAGATTAAGGTTGGCTCAGAAGTGTTCTAGAAATTGTTTATTATTTGGGGCATGTCCTGCTCTGGTAGCTTGTCTCATTTGGGGCTGCTTTCATTGCATAATAGAGGTTCTGCAGGGTGTAGTTTCTTGGATTCCTGTGTTTACTGGGAATGACGTTAGCATCTACGTGCAGTTCAGGGCAAAAGAGCAAAGTTTGAGCCTTTTGCTCAACGTATTTATCAGTTCAGGCAAAGAGTATTGCTAAAATATTTCTGCATTTTCATTTCTGGAGGCAATTTGAGGCATCCCAGTTCCACTCTCCTTTGTATGTTGCATTTCCAATGAGCTGCACAGTTCATTATTCATGTATTGTAAGTGAAAAGGTGCGATCCAGAGGTCTCCCTTCCACCTGCCACACACACACAGGTCATGGAAGATCTGAAAGGGGCAAATGTATTAATTTCAAATTTAACTATATAAAATAGTAATTTTAGTTACAATAGCTATGTAATAATTAAATATTCTTCATCCCTCTCCTATTTTGCTTTTAAATTGTGTGGTTAATGTATGATGTTACACTCTTTTTTTTTTTTAATTCAAAGTACTAAAATGAGTATTGTATGGAAAAAACCCAACAGGTTTTCCTTAAGGTAAGATCTAATTGTTGCTGCCTTATTTATTGTCTGACTCAAAGCTCATCAGAATCATGAGTTGCACTGTACCAGTTTTATTAAAGTAAATATTTCAGGCTGATGAATCTTTTCCAAAAGCATGATTAAAGGTGTCATTTTATGCCCGTTTTTCTCACTAGTGTTTTGTTTTTCTTTCATCTTTGTCCCTCTACCAGGAGGCATTTTTGAGTGTGTGGAATCTGGTCCAATGGGAGCAGAAGAATTAGCCTTCAGATTTGCTGTGAACACAATCAACAGAAACAGAACTCTTCTGCCAAACACCACATTAACATATGACACCCAAAAGATTAATCTTTATGACAGTTTTGAAGCATCCAAAAAAGGTAACCTTTTGCATATTTAATATTTTTAATGAAGAACTAAGACTCAGTTTACTTACCTGAAAAATTGTCTATCCAATGAAGCCATAAGCAATGAAATTGTGACATTATTGTTGCTGACATTAGAGCTGCTTTATTAAAGGTTGTAATGGTAATTGCTTAACAATTACATTGTCACCTTTGCTCCCACTGACCCTCTATAAAAGCTATTCCCTTAAATATTTAAAATCTGAAATAAATTTTGCTGAACAATATGACTAGGGTGTTTCCGAGATCAGTTCCTTTGGAGTGAGAAAACACTATCTCCAGACTTTATCCAGCAAAATGCCAAGTTCCCTCAAATTCTACTGAACCTGGGATTCAATTTTAAGCATCCAACCACTTTAAGTACATCTTCACCAATGCCTTTATAAATTTAATAATGAGTGGATTTCAAAAAGGAAGTCGTTGTAATTTTGTGTATCTGATATCAGCATGGCATAAAAATAAGCCTTAATATTAAGTCTGTCCTTAAGACTATCACTATCAGGTGAATATCTCAGCCTGAGTTAAGGTCTTTTCTCCTAACTATAAAGGACATGTTTATGAAGAATTAAAAGTTAAAATTAATTCTGAACAATTTTTCTAAATTTAAAAATATTTGATTCTCAAAAGAAAATCCACACTTTCAGATTGCTTTACATTTAAGTTAGGGAGAACAGGTACAAGTTTCTGCATTGTTGCTGTATCCTAGAAAGTGCAAACACCAAAAGGTTCAACATGTATGTACAGAAGAAAGTACAAAGCCTCATGTCAAAACTCAGTAGGACTGAATTTCACACTGTATTACATGTTCTTTAAATTTCTTTTTTAATAACTTGAAGAGCTAATTTCATCTGAATGTGATATGTAACAAGACAATAAGAAGGGTGAAAGAATTGGAGGTCAGCCTGTGTTTCTTATGACAGGTTTCTAGCCTAAATCTGCCAAGTTATCAGATCCCAACATGTCTCTCCTAGGTACTGAAGACAGAAAGCTTTATACAATAACTGATTTTTGGTGTTGTAGTGGGATAAGAAGAGTGAAAACATTTAAAACAACATTAGAAATGATACATAAGGAAAAACTGCTGTGTCATGATGAACGTACATGAAAGACATCTTAAAAGTGAAGTTTAATACTAATGAACCATTCAGTTTAGAAATTATGGGATTTTTTTTCTCTTTTACTATAACATTAACAAAGGTAGTCTTGCTAACCTGTTTTATCTGTTTATTTGACCAATAAACAGATCAAATATAGAGTCTCGTTAGGGATTAAAAGAGAGTATCCTTATTTGCACAGAAATACACAATTTGGTCATCGAAAAATGCTTTATTTTATGAAAAATTATAGGCTAAATATTTATGGCTAACGGGATGGTTTCTTTGCCGAGTAGAGTGTATGGTAGAAGAAAGAGGCAAAACCACACTTTTAACAGTGTGTCTTTGAGGTTTTATTCTAGTGTTTTGGATGATGGATTAAAGCAGGTTTTCAGAGAGACTACTCCTTCTTTCCATCTCCAACAGGGAGCCAACAGGGAATAAATGGGCTGATCCTTAGTTCTGTTTCCTTCATTCTTCTTTTCTTCTCACCTTCCAAGTTCAACTGCTTCCTGACTCCTGCACATGCTGACCTGTGAAATCTAATGGGACAGTTTCTCCCTATTCCTGAGGGTGGATGTAGAGAGCACAGAAATTTCTTCTGAGATCTTTAATTCTTTAATTCTTTCCTGGATATTTGCAACTACTTTTAGCCTTTACTTGGGATTTGCTAGCCTGAATATTATGTTGCTAATTCTTGTTAGACTATAATTGCTGTAGATAGAATGGCAACATGCTATTGATTAGATATTTTGAATAGATTGCATATATTCATTTTTCCCACTTGCATCTTGGATGAGAATGCAACACTTTATTTGTAACTGGTCAGGCTATATCAAAATCTGTGTAATCTTCTAGTGCTAATAGCTTTTTGCATCATCAATTCACAATACAGACAACTATTTTTGTGCTCACATGTGCTTTAGTTCAGAATCAAAAGCTAAAGGTTAACACAAAATGGTTCATTTCATTATGATGGATCCAAAGTAGAATTTTAACAATGAGGTTTAAACATTTGACTCATTTTTGTGGTTCATTATCATGTCCATTAGTGAGCAGGCAGGCAGTGCATCCAAAATAGCCTGTTTAGACCTCTTATTAACACATATTTTGAAGTTGAATATAGATGAAATATTAATGGATTTTAAAGGTACTATATGAAAGAGCAACCTGAAGGCAAGATGATATTTCCAAGCTACTGTATTAGTGAAGAATAATGTAAATTCAATAAAGTATCCCTCAACGTGCTAGGAAAATTGGTATGTGTCTGATAGAACCAGTGCCATATTAAATCACGTGTGAAGACATTGCATTATTCAAATTTCAGAAATAGAAAAAAAAAGTCCATTGAAAAGCCATCTGGTAGCTATTGCTGTTGTTAGTGATCCCATTTACTGACATTTGCATAAAGCTTGTTGATTACTCTTAGGAAGGGCAATATTAGCATAAATGTTTTTTTTATTGAGCTAGTCATTTAGGCAACACACTGAATAGCAATGAAGAGCCTGTGTGTCTGACAAGTTTATTTAAACCACCGGTGTTCTGCAGTAACAAAAAGGTGTGCCAGCATAATTTCTGGAATGCACTTGAAAGACTTAGCAATATTTTCAACAAGTTGAAAAGAATGTGCACAGTAAAACAATTAATTTTGAATTGATAAGAAAAGCAATGCAGCAAGATGTGTTTCTACTGCTTGTTTCCTCAGCTATCAGAAACATTGATGATAGAGTAACAGAATTATTCAAACCCCATACAAATACTCATGTCTAGCTTGGTTTTCATTACTTCCCTCTACCAAATGTGTTGTTTTCCTAGAAGAGAGAGTCTGTTGCTTTTCAGAACTGCATACTCGCAGAGGTTATGCCTATGGTAGTAAATGACACAGGAGCAGGGCATTGGCCAAAACTCTAGTCTTCAGTATTGACTATTTCTTTTTGGCATGTCCTAACTAATATTTGACAAGATGATACTGGAGTATGCTGTGGGAGATAACACAGACCAGAGACTGCTAATGAACGACATAGGTAGGGGCATCCTGTATCAGAAACAGGAAGATGAGCCACTTGAATACAGCAGTATCATGTCAGTGACTCTCAGGGCCAGTTTTATATACTCATAGAAGTATAGAAAAACAGAGCATTTACAGTTTTTAAGAAGGGACGCTGATTTTTTTTTCACTAATAGACAGCAATTTAACTTTAGCAAAAATATTGGTCCTTAAATTGTATTAGTCAACATGCCTGCATTCAGATACAGATATTCATATGTCAATTTCAATGAAATTAACTCTGTGTCTGATAATTAACTGGGAGCTACTTCACATGTAAAATTTCTGAGTAATTAGGACCTCAGTAGAAATAGTGTTGATTGACTGAGGAAGAAGTTAACAATTAAACAACCTAGATTAGTATACTGTCCTATTTGACCCTTTTCCAAATGTAAGATGCACCTAAGCATAAACCTTATTTTTTTGTCAGTGTTTTTTTAAAAGACACACAATTGCTGGCATTTGTGGTTACCACTGACAGAGAAGTGTTTATTAAACATAGGTGAGCGCTATTTAGATGTTAAGAGTCGATATTCATCAGTTTGTAGTGAAAGCTTGGAAGTGTATTCCAAAGTCATAATGTGTAAGGCAAAATGTCACACAAGAAGGGAGCTCTGCCAGTAATACAGTTATTTTTCATGGAGTGCCTTTTGTTTAGTATGAATTTTGCAATACCTTCTGGCACACTGCCTTTTTTCCTCTCATCATTGACAGACTTCTGTCTCCTCTTCAGCCTGCGATCAGCTGTCCCTTGGGGTGGCAGCCATCTTCGGACCATCCCATAGCTCCTCGGCTAATGCTGTGCAATCCATCTGCAACGCTCTGGGAGTTCCACATATCCAGACCCGCTGGAAACATCAAGTGTCAGACAACAAGGACTCCTTCTATGTCAGCCTCTATCCAGATTTCTCCTCGCTCAGCCGTGCCATCCTTGATCTTGTGCAGTTCTTCAAGTGGAAAACAGTTACCGTTGTTTACGATGACAGCACTGGTAAGGCTAAAGTATAACACTACATGCAGATATGTTCACATATACAGAGAGGGAAGAAGGGTGTCACTACCCATATTTCTTAATTTAAAAAGTCTTAACTAATTTACTGGTGAATTAAAAATTCACCATTATAATTAAGAATTTTACTGGTGAGGCAGTGTATAACAAATAATGTGGATTTATTAGCATAAGTATTTTCATAAGTATGCTTCAGTTGCTGAGTTCTGTGTGCTTGAGCTCACAGCTGTCAATAAATTGGTCACACTCTATCTGTGTTTTCTGCAGTGTTTTAACAGTTTCTAACAGCTATGCCTATGTCTTTTGATTTTACTTAAAACTTGGAAGAAAAATATGGTAACTTGAAAGATACACTAATGTGCCCAGTGAAATAGAAAACCTAAATTCTGGTGTTGCTTCTGGTGTTGGTTCAGTTAGAAAACAAGTGCCATATTTGTTTGGAATTCTAGTATCTGCTTTTTCAGATCAAATTGAAGGAGCCCTGGTTTCAGCTCTTAGCAATTGGAACAAAAGGAAGTTTGGAAGCTTGTTTTGCAGATGAATTACAAGAGTTAAAAGTGAAACTCCTGACTTTCCAGCAGAAATATACCAGTTTGTTACCTTTCTCTTATTCACCCTAAAATTTGTTTTGCTCTTCTCTTTTGCCTTGGCAGTGGCATCTTTGAAAAATGCTATAAAACTTACCTTTCCTTTGAGGTCTAGTGGTGGTCAGAAACAAGGCCTTGGCCTTGCTGAAACTTAGATTTGAAACATTTTTCAAATCTATTAAAAAGAAGGCATTGAAGACAATTTATTACTGTTTATGTCTGTTTCTTCCATTTTATCAGTTATTCCCTAATGTAAGATGGATATAATTCTTAATTCCCTCTCCTTTGTTTCTCTTTTAGTCACCCACATTTACAATCTTTTATTTAATAGTTGTTTAGGGTGTTAATGTATCCTTTTTAAAATGATGATCTTAGAGCTATGGATTTCCTTTATCTGAATGGACAATTCCCAAAAGGGTATCCTGGTCAAGACAATAATATGTTGGTATAGCAACTACAGTGATAATTTAATTGCTAAAACGAATATTTTTTTCTAGGGTCAGATTTTCTTTATGTATTTCTATTATTATTGTAAACATAGATACAAAGAGAGTTGATACTTTTATTATAGAGAGGAAGAAAAGGTATAAAACATGCATAAACTAGGTCTGGATACTTCTCCAATGAGTTATCAGGGGTTACCCAAATGCCAAAGAAATTGTTAAAGTGTTGTAATAATGAAGGAGAGATATCTCGTATGGTTCAAAGCATTCTAAGAAAAAAAATTACATCTGTATTCTTCATTCCTTCAGTATGGGGTATATCTTCTAGAGTAAAAACAAATGGTGAAAGCTGTTTGGATATCTGGCACTCTGCAGCCACTAAAAGGCAGTGTGAACTCTAGTGTCACTCCCAGAGATATGCTAGAGACCAATACTCCAAGTGCACACTTCAGCTGCCCCTGGACAGCACCATTGCATCCAACTCTATGCAATCCCCTTGTTTCTATCTCGTATGAAGGAAAGCCATTTATGTCACTGATCCACGTAAGTGTAAATGCAGTCTTCCATACTGTTTGTGCCTTTCAATCCTTAGAGTAGCTGCCTTCAAAACATTAATATGAGGTGTTCATGCTTGTGGAGATGGGACTGTAACTAGATGATGTTTAAAGTTCCTTCCAACCCAAACTATTTTATGGTTCTGTGAGATGTGTAAAATAGATATTTGTATTTGGTCTTGATACAATTTGATTTGAGATTGTGTGGTATGAAAGTGGTACAGGGGAAGTTAGTGCGTGTTTACAGCCCAATTTGAAGTAAGAGAGAAAATCTGGAATCCCAGTCTCTCTTTGTAATAACCTAAGAGCTTACTACCAAGAACGGCCATTGGTGTGTTGTGTCCTTCATCGAAGTATTGTCCCAGTATTCTCAGTGGAGGAACAGCTGTACATCTTTTTCCTAATCTGTGAAAAGACAGAACTTGTTTTTAATGCACTATGGGTAACAGCTAGACCCCGCCTCAAGCTTTATGATGCAGAAATGGCTAAGTCAGAGAAGATGAATCTATGCAGTCCAGCTACCGCTCCTCATGTCAGACTGAGCCTCAGAATACTGGCTTGTTCTGTGCTGATCAGACCTGCCTCGTGTTCAGGAGTCTATAAGGAGGAATGCAGGATAACTTGCCACAGGAGAAAATAGAGATTGTGCCGTGCTAGAACAGGTACAGAGAAGCTTCCAGAGGGATATGATCAATAACAGTGGAGTGAGCAAAGATCAGGTTGGGTACAGTATAATATGGAAGACCCAAGACTGTGCAAATAAGATGAAATAGATTAATAAACTGGAAAGGTTAATTCTACCTTGTCTCAGTAAGAAGAGATGCAGTTTTTTACAGTGGGGAAATGGCAATAAGAATAAAAATGAACATAGAATGGACAAAGGTTTTAATATTACAATAAAGCCTCTGCCCTAGTAGTATTTTATGGAGTAGGTATTGTGGCACTAAGTAGATGAGTCTTTTCTTTCAGAGAATTAGAAATGTGGGGGTCCTTTTTTTGTGGATCTCTGTTTTAATGGTACTGCACTCATTTTTATTATTTTAATTTTTTTTTGCATTAAATAAGATACTTTCTACTTCCTTATATGATTTAGTTTATTCTTTTTTTCTCTCAAGACTTTTTTTTAATATAGTCCATCTGTTGTACAGGCAAAAAATTTGTAATGAGGCTCTAAAACACTTTTCTTGCTAAAAAAAGATAAATATTGCATCCTTTGATAATTTAAAATGGTAAAATATATTCATTTTAACTAGGATTTCATGTTAAAAAACAAATAAAGAAACAACCAAAGCACCAGCAACCCCAAAACTGCCAACCAACCCCCCAAAAAAACAAAACCAAAAAACCTCCTAGTAGGATGCAGTGAGAGGCTGGTTGCTTTTTTTTTCCCCTTAAAGTAATTTACGGTCTCTATGTTAATTAAATACCGCTAAACTGTCCCTGGACACTAATTAAGTCCTTTCAGATTTACAGATTTGCTACAGTCAATTGTCTTTAAGAAAGGTGGAAAAATGACAGTATGTTCATCAGCTACATGTCCTAATGGATTTAATTGGTCTCGGAACAGTAACTTAATTTCAAGTACATATTTTAATCTCTGTGCTAAAGAAAATAGAGTAGACAAACTAAATAAGTTTGTGAATCTCAGACAATTAAAAAAAAAAGAAAAAATACATTAATGGTTAGATGACAGGGCTTTTAAATTATAGAGGCACTGGTATAGATATCAATATATTGATTCTTTTATATATCAACAGAACAAGTTGATATAAACAGGGTTCTGGGTATTTTTTCTTAATTAACTTTTGTTTTGGTCTTGGGTGAATGAGTATAAACACCAAAAATCTGTTACATTTGTGAACAGAAGCCAAAGTAAAAGCTGAAAAAATTATTTCAGAAATAAAAATGTTTTGTGTTCGTCTTTAGTACTGAATCCTGTGCTTTAACTTAAATGAAGGAAGTTGAAAGATGTCATTTTGTTGATATTTTCACTCTAGTATACAGATAGCATTGATTTGTAATAAAATGACAATTTCTTTCTTGGGATGAGTATTAAAATTCCTATTATCTAATTCCCACTGTATTTAGTGTTATTTTGGCCTCACCTTGAGTTTTGTGTGCAGTTTTGGCCCCCACAATTTAAAAATATGTTTAAGGTACTTGAATGTGTCTGGAGGAGGGCAACAAAGCTGGTGAAAGGGCTGGAAAGTGTGATGTCCTATGAGGACTTGGAGCTTCTCTAGTTTGGAGAAAAAGAGATTGAGAGGTGACCTCGTTGCTCTCTGAAACTTCCTGAGGAGGGGAAGAGAGAAAGGTGCTAATCTCTTCTTCCTGATATCCAGTGGCAGAACATATGGGAATGGCTCAAAGTTGCGTCAGGGGAGGTTCAGACTTGTCATTAGGAAATACTAATTCATTAAGAGGTCTCTCAAGCCCTGTAACAGACTTTCTAGAGAGGTGGTAGATGTCCCCAAGCCTGTCAGTGTTTAAGAGGCATTTGGACAATGACTTTAAATTGTTCGGTCCTGAACTGGTCAGGCAGTTGGACAAGATGATGGTTTTAGATCCCTTCCAACTGAATTATTCTATTCTAGATTCCATGTACCTTATTTCCAGATATCTTGCATCTCGTAATTTATTGCATTGGGGTTTTTTCCCCTTATTTTTACCCTGTATTTCTACTACTAAAGGATAGTCACTTATGCAGTTAAAATAGCTTTAAACTAAAGGGAATTAAACATATTGTCAGTGACATAGATGTGGGGTAATGGCAGGTGGACAACATTGCTAAAGGATTAAAGAGAAAAAAACACGTAAGTGATTCAAAGTAAATTTTGGCTAGGGAGAAAATTTCACTTTGAGGAGAATATACACAGTACACTGTAAAGACAAGAATAGGTGTTAAAGGTACTTGAAAGAACAGGCAACTGAGAAGACAAAGAAAATGAGTTGGTCTGAAAAGGCCTGCTTTTATATCTGCTTCTATATAAATGAATTAAGCAACGTCTCAATTTATGTGAAAAGTTCTTCTGCTTTAGAAACACATCTAAATAATAATGATCTGTTCTGAGAGAGAAGGAATGAGAGTTGAGAATGCTGTATTTGAAGATTTGAAACTGATACAGTAACACTGCATTTCACCCCCAGTTTAGAAGACAATCAATCTTGGTGATCTATAACAAAAACTTATGAAGTGTCGTGGCTGGTGTGCAGAAGAATGTATTTCAGATTTGAAATTTTGATACTTTTGAATGACAAAGTTTGTTCAAAAATAGATGACAGGCAGAAATAAGATGAGATTTCTTAAATAAAAAAGTGAGGTGCTCAGTCCACAGTACAGCTAGGAAACATCTGCTGTTTGTTTTTAGTTCTTTGTTGTTGGAGTTTTTGGTTTGTTTTTTTTTGTTTGTTTGTTTGTTTGTTTTGGTGTGTTTTTTTTCTTTTCTTTAATAGACCAGTTGACTGAATTTGTATTCCTGGAAAAAAAAACAAACCCTGTTTACTTGTAAGCACTAAAAATGTCTCAAAGTGTTAAGTTTGAGGAAACTCTGAGGTTTCCTTTATCAAGAGCAAATAATGTAAACCTTCCTCCTTTGCCAGGTCAATGTGCCTTGCGGGTAAGGAAGAAAAGCCGTTGATGTGATAAATATTGAGTTAAGAAGGCCAAACTGTTCAAGGTGACATTCATATATGCAAATTAGAGCAATAGCTTCTTTATGCAACTGTTGCCAAATGGATGTAAACAACAAGTAATAAATGTAAATAGATTGGTTATAGCTTACTGAAAAGACAGACTTGCAAGGCTAATTTTCTGGTATAAAGAGTTTATAAATCACGTATCCAGGTGGTAATCTCAGAAGTTACAATACTCTAGAAAATATAATTAGTGTTAATGTTTTTTAGTAGTTCCCTCTCAGGCATAGCACTTGGTCACATTGTGGATAAGCCAACAGTGGCATTATGAGAAAAAAGCATTGAACTCAGGTGTCTGACCTGGCATTTAATGTGTAAGAAATTCCCAGGTAATTAAAATTTAATCTGCATTTTTAAAAGTATAATATTTTATTGCATTGCTTATTGCAGCAGATCTCAAGAAAGATGAGTGTTCTTGAGATCAGAAGTTAAGGAAAATATGACCTGGGAGGAGAAGACTGTATGAGTGTTAATTTAATGTAGGGGAAGTTCACAAAATTGGCTTGCAAAAGGAAACAAATAAACTATTTTTTTGTTAAAGAGAATAGTTAGACACGTATTTAAAACTGTAGCAGAAAGGATTCAGCTAGGAGCAGTTAAGCTAGGAGAAAAATAGCAGGTGTCCTCAAAAGGCTATGGAAATTCCACCTCATGAGTTTGGTGGTTTGTTGCTGTTTTTTTCTGGGTGTTGTTGGGGTTTATTTATTTATTTATTTTCAATATCAATATTTTCATACTACTTTTCCTAGACAGAACATAAAAAAAGACAGACAAGGGTGCCCTTCAAAGGTCTCTGTCAGAACTGTTACCTACCACTGGTGGTGACTAATGTCTCTATCAAATGTGCAGAAACATTAAATTAAAAATGAATGTTGAGTTACTCCACTGACATTGATGGTGATTCCTCAAACTGGATTTACATTTATATTATGTATAGATGAAAACGGTATCTGTGCGTATTGTTGTATATTTATACTGTTTTGACTTGTGCAGTTTTAGCTAGCATTTATTCTGGTTATATGAAGCAGATGCAGAATTCAATGTACTGATTGCTTATGAAGGTCTAGGTGACTAGCTTTTCTGCAAATGAAGGAATTTGTATACAAATCATATCAGAGAGTGGGGTGGGATAGCTTAGCACAGAGTGTTATGCTTGTTAATTTGTAATTCGTGCATTATTATTTAATAGTTCGTTTTTCTGTGTTGCTTTAGTGGAATGAATGGAATGAGTGTTTAAAGGAGGGTTATATTTGCCAAAGTGAATAAAGCAGACTTGAAACTTCCCATCCATATAAGCTGGAAAGGCATGCAGTTCTGTTTCACATCTGTTGAGTCACCAGTTAAGAAAGGTTACAGCAATTGTAACACTTCTATTGAATATTTTTATTGTAGACAGTAGATTTTTAAGCCTTCTTTAATAAATTCAAATTTGGTAAAATTGCAATAATTATTAGCACTAATAATTGGGACAATGAAGAAATATTATCATGACTGATTACATATTCCATAATACCTTTTAAATACAGAGTGTTTCAAGTGGTGTGCACAGTAATTTCAAGTGAAAATGCAATTAGTAGCTATGTGCTAAACCTAATCATGGTATTTGGATGTAGCAGGTTACACAATTTGGTGTATTCCTTTTCTAAGACAATTATTGAACCATTTATTCAATAAAGTTCAGAAATATTTTTCCAGTGCTGTGTAAATATATCAGCAGTTTGGAGGATGTTGTGAAGTAAAAATTGAGCTTTCAAACTCTTTTAGTCTTTATGCAGTTTGAATGTTAATAATTACTTTAGCTGGTTGTCAGAAGAGAGAGTTAAATTGTTATTCTTTTTTGGCAAATTGTTCTTTGAGAATAATTCTATACAAATTTTAATTAGTTTTTTGAAAAGCAAAGTAAGTGTTAGAAAGTTAACAAAATGCGTGATTCTGGCCCATCTTTCAAGAAAATGCACTACAGCCCTCGCCTGTATTTTGGCCAATAGTTGAATTTAGATTTACTGCAACAAGACTCAGTATTACAAAAACAAATCTATGGGTTTAAAATAAATAAATCTTAAAAGTTCATAAGGCACTTTATAACATTTTTCTATGAGCGTAAGAAAGAGATGTATAGTTAACATTTCTATAAATTATAACAATGAACATATTTCAAATAGTGCTTTAAATTGTTTTGCTTTTGTGAGTTTGAATAAACTTAAGAATTTAAATCTTACAGAAAATTACCTCATGAACTTATGATCAAAAGAATTGTTTCTTTCACAAAGACTGGGAAATTTTATATTATTTTCAAATGCAGAAATATGTGATAGGAAAACTAAATGAAAAATGAAAAGAGGGGAACTGAGACAAGATCAGTTTCACTTCTTGTATGGGGCATACATTTAAGATTTATCCAAACTTAAGCATACTTTTACTCCTATTTCAGTATTACATATTTTGTCCTCTGGTTGGAGGAACACTGGGAAATACACTTCCAATGTCAGTCCCTTTGTGAATTGCTCTGCATTGCTCTCAGTTCAAGCATTACTGTTCTAATTAATTTTGGCTTCAACTTCAGAGTTCTCTCTTGCACTCTTACCAATGTTTTTTTCCTTCTTTCTTTTGTTTTTATTTTTTTCTTTTTTAGCAAAAATATATCTGCTTTTGTTTCCAAGAATAAATGTGTTACGCTAGTGTAAATTCCAGCTTACAATGTTCGTTTATGCATCTTTTCAAGCTAAGTCCATTTTGATTTATAGTAGACAGTGATTTTTATTTAGCTTTGTATAGTTTGATACAATAGTAATACTTCTGTGATATGTCTAGAAATTGCTAACTTGTTCTATTGCTTCTTTTATCATGGATTCTGACATCTTTGACAAAATCTTTTATCCTTTGACTGTAACATATCTCTTTTGTTTCCCTCTTCACCCTTATTAAACTGCACTGCTCATAGATCAGCTGCTTGAGAGATCATATTTCATATGATTAAGATAATTATTTTGAAATGCCCAGGACTGTTAATTCTTATTGCTGTCACCATCATCATACTGAATTAACGATAAAACTTCATGAAAATTTAAAAAAAAAACGTTTAGAAAACAGAATAACAACAGCAATTCAAATCAGGCATATCATAATAGAGCATTTGACATATATAAATGTCAAATGTAGCTGGAAACTAGAAAACCATGGCAAATCAAATATATTAATAGGGCATAATTTTGTCTTAATTTTCAACATATCCTTCAATTATGTTATTTTTTCTTACATTCTCATACACTAGATGCAAAGGTGAGGAAAAATGGACAGGACTCTGAGTTTGTTTTTTGTTTTTTTCCAACTGCTGTATGCTGCAGCTGCTAAGTACTCAGGTGGTATGAAAAAAGTTTTCTTCATCTTGGTATGGTGATCTTCAAGACCAAAATTGTTCCATGAACTGAAGGTCTTTTCTGGACTTTAGTAGCACATTGATTGTCTCTTGCAGAACTGTGTGGGATGGGATAGAGGGCTTTTTTTTCACTGCAGTACTGCAAAGCCTTTATTAGAAAAGAATTATTACTGGAAATAAGCTGAATTGGGATTGGCTATTTGCAACTAACTATAAAAGATGTTCGCACCCATGCTCTGATGTGCCTGCTTAGCATATTTAAGGAAAGCAATAAAGCTGATTATTGCCTTGCTCTTCAATTACAGCTGGTTATGCTGAAACAGCAGTACAATGGATTTAACATTCTGATGCTAAGACCCAAGACACAGAAATATTAAGTGATATGCACAGTATCTGAATAGAAATCTTGACTGTCTATGGAGTTAAACCTGGATCCATGGTTTTCTTGGTTAGGTGATTTTTTTTTTTTAACTCTAGGTGATCTCTTCTGTATATGGTGTTTTAGTAATTGCAACTTCAGTATTAGTAATGAATATAATTTTAAACACTTCTGCTTTCCTGCGCTAACTAAGTAATTCTTTAAAAATTTTTTTTAGTCTAAATGAAAGGGGGGTTGGGGTTTTGGTTGTTTTCTTTCCCTAGCATAGTCTAGACATTTTTATATCTTTCACAATAATGAGGTTTATATTTTAAATGCATATATATACTTTTATGCCTATATACACACATATGTCTAATTAAAAATATAGTTCTGCCTTTTTTTATTTTTGTTTTAGAAGGGAGACTTTTTCTCAGATATTAAAAATTGGAACAGGCTGCCCAGGGATGTGGTGGAGTCACCATGCACACATCACATGGAAGTGTGCAAAGAAACAACTGGACGTGGCACTTAGTGCTGTGTTTTAGCTTGCGTGGTGGTGTTTGGTCAAAGGTTGGGCTCTATGATCCTGGAGGTCTTTTCCAGCCTTGATGATTCTATGTTTCTATGATTCTATTCTATTTTATGATTTGGGAAAACAAATGTCAGGAGAAAACTAATTACCTAAACTGAAACATTTTCTCTGATTACTGACATGGCTACCATCCAAGAGATAGTTTTTGAAAATATTTTCATTAGGAAATAATGTAACTTTTATTTGCCCTCTCATACTCAGTGGTCCAGAACTGGCTTTCCAGGGTGACTAAAACTTTTTAGTTAGCGACATGCTCAAAAGAACTATATTACCTAAAACCCCCACCTTTTCCTTCCCCTCGCCTCAAAAATCTTAGGTTGATGATCAAATTATTTTTTTCTAAAGCATAAACTGCTGTCGTGTAAATGTCTTAAATGTGTTTGTACAGCTGAAAGGCCACATATTGGCAATGTGGAACTTGGAATGAATTCTTTAAGATATGATAGAACATGTCAATATAGTCTAAGGTTGCTCTGATTTATAAACAGTAGTTCTGTATCTTTGAGGAATAGTTCAGGGAGTAGTCTCTACGGTATGGTTTGATAAAGAGGTGAGTACACAGGTATAGGTAGTTTGACATTGTGCACGCTTTATACATTCGCACCTTTTCCCCCAGGAGGAAATTATGTCATACACATACACCTTCAGAGTTCATTTGAGCAAATACTACTATTATCATGGGTGGCTCTTGTGTATTGGCTTGCCCTCACAAATCTAGTTTTTAAATTTTCACCTAAAGACATTTTAAACGGAACAGCTATATTTTTGACAAAGGGCTTGTTAAATAGACTTTTCTTTGGCAAAAATTCTTTTGAAGTCAGTTACCAGACATGTTTCCTTCTTTTTACTGATCCAGTATTATCATTCCCCTTGTAGAAGTCAAGATTAAGAGAAAAATAAGTCAACATAATACTAAATACCTTTGAACTCTTTTTTCTGTCATGGCCACTAGTCATTGGACATTTTAAACATTGCAAGTTGCAAATGGCATTAAAATCCAATGCATTAATATTTGTAAAATATATACATGCATACACACATACTATGCTGATTGCTCTCCAATGCTTTAACTACAAGATTGAAAAGTCCTGCTAAAATGTTGGACTCTAAAGCTACTTATAAGAAGCTACATTAATGATGTTTACAGGGAGAAGAAAATTTTTTTTTCTGGACTACATATCAGAATTTTTTCTGTTAAAGCCATCATTGTTACTGTATGTAAATAAGATTAAATATACTTGATGATCATTTTAAGGATGCTTTACACTGCTGGAATTGGGTGAATTTGTCTTAATGTAGTAAAAAATCTTAATAGGAATAAATATGAAAAGTCTATCAAGCTGCCTTTTTGCTTCATCTTTATTTTTCATGTGCTTTTCTAATGGTGTTGCTGTATTAGATATAACAACATAAAGAGCTCAGAACAGCCCACTGTTCCAGAACCCCTGCTAGCTAGTGCAATTTCTTTTTAATCCTTTCGATAGAGGTTTTTTTTTTTTTTAAGTCGAGGATGATAAAACTAACCTTTAGGGTTCACGGGTAATCTCTGCAAGTCACTTTACAGCAATGAACTGTCCCAGTTGATGCGAAACATTCTATCAGTGCCAATAAACCAGCATTCTCCTCCCTTCTACCCATACCCTTTTCAAAGCCCAATACAAAATGAGATTTTTCTGAGACATAACCAGAAAAACTGGGCAGGGGGCTGTCAGGGTAGGAGAAGAGTACAGAGAGGTGTGAGAAGAAACAACTTGCTAAATACAGAGAGCCTATTCTGGTGGCTCTGCAAAGCAGTATATTATTAGTTTTGAAATTTTTGATGTTGTGAAGATGAGTAGCCTTTAAAAGAGCATTAGTGTTTTTGTACAGAAAAAGGTTCATGTGTTCAGCCTATTGCAAAGTGCATTTGCTTGCATTCTTCCTGTGCAGCACAAAGGCAGCATTAATGGAAATGATAAATAGTTTGATGAGCAGGCCAGGTGGCATAGCAATGGCCTGCAAGACTGCTGAGCTGGAGACAGGTTTTAAAACAAACTTGGGGCTCTTGCTTCCTGGACTGGTTGAAGTTGAACATGTCGAGGAGGTAATGTGATTGATCTCTTCGGAGGAAGATGCCAGCTGGAGAGCTCACAAACTGCTCCTTCAGGATTCTCCTTAAAGATGAATTGATGGCAGCTTCTGAAAAGAGTTACTCACACCGCACTCTTCCCAGCCATTCAGAGGTAGGGCTCTATCACAGTGGCTGCTAAAAGAAGGAATTGAGAGTCTAAAGGGACAGGAAAAAGGTGTCCCTGGTGAAAGAAAATGCAGGAAGTACATTCCCCAAATGCAGCTATTATTTCTATGCTGTTGTAAAATAGATTTTTTTTTTAGAAGCTTATACACACAAATGATTGTATTCTGTCTGCTTTGGGGTTTTTTTGTTGGTGGTTGCTTTTCATTACACTCGGATCTTGTAAATTCTAATAAAATAAGAGGCCACCTTTTCATCTGAGGCCTGCAATTCATGTTCTATTTTAAATCAATAATTTAAAAAATATTCTAGACAAGTTTTCAATTAAAAATATTCTAGATCTCAAAATAATGGTTAAGAAAGGACTTCTTTTGTCCTTAGCTTCATAGTCCCTGTAGTTCTTGAATTATATGCCTCTCTTCATTAGAGGTTCTGATACCTCCTTCTGATAAGCTAAATATTATGTGTCCTTTTGAAACTGTCCCTTGCTTATTCAGAAACTTTTATTTTTCAGTACATGACAGCTTGTTACTTTGATCCTCCATAACCAGCTTGTTATGACATTTCATTTAATGTCAGATAACAGCAATGAAACTTATTTTGGAATTAACAGTAGCTCAAAAATCTTAGTTAATGTATAAATATGTTTGTTTGACCTAAAACCACCCTGGTCCTTACTAATATGTACAGAGAACAGAAGGGTAGAATTTGAGTCCCACAGACAAACTGCACACAGTAGGGACAAGCAATCTTTTAGTCTTAGGAATCTCAATCATCCAAATGGAGGAAGTGGAAATACAGAATAAATTTTGGTAACATCTGAAAATAAAAGTAAACAATTAATTTGTCTGACTTCACCTGATGTATTCAGGACTATATGTTAAAGAGACTAAATAAGGTAGAGCTCATTTTTTGTTACTCCAAGGTATTAGTTTTACTGTTAAAAGTCTTTAACACATGCTGTCGGACAGCTGTGAAAAATTGAACTCCTAACGATTCTTACTATAAGGATAGTGGCAGAATTTATTTATATCATGCATGGATTGCTTCGTTACTTCTCAACTATGTGATGTTTTGTTCCTCTGGAACTTTTTTTTGCCATTGCTACTGCTGAAACTACTCACGTAGAAGCCAGGATGTTGGGGTGTTCAGGGGAAGAGCTCAGTGACAGCCAGGAGTTGGGAAGCAGTTATTGTCCATAGATGAACCCAAGTGCTGCTGTTTACATTCAGGGCCTTGTTCTTTTAGCTTCTATCTTTTCAGTGCTTTATTTTTAATTTGGTTACAAATAATGATCCACTGTTCAATATTTAATCAAGAAAAGGTTTTCTTTGCGTGCGGTGTTGTGTTTGTTTGTTTGCTTGTTTGTTTTTAGGTGAATCATGCGGTTTTTCTTCAGGAAATTATTTTTGTAGGTTTTACTTTCCAACAAAATGAATCTATTCTTTGCACACTTTTTAAATCACAAATGCTACATCCCAAACTGTAAGTACAGTGTAGAAAGAAGGTTCTAGCCTTTAATTAGTATTTAAAAGAGCCAGCTTTTGAAGTGTGATCCAGAACTGGAAAGCCTCTACTTGCTCTCAGTTCCCACTAGTGCTTAAATGAGCAAATCCTGCTTCTCAACACTTTGCCAGAGAAAGGTATGCTCAGCACTGTCGGATTTTTTTTTTTTTGTTCTTTGAGGTGTTTCCCAGCAGCAAGGAGCTGTAGGGTAACTGTGGCAGTTTAGCCACCCATGACACACCTTCACAGTAGCACACCACACCATGCACTTTCCACAGAGAGGCATGTCTTCACTCCCTTGCAGGTGAGGGGGTTTTGTTTACCAAAATCATCCTGCTGAGAGCCCAGCAAGCTGGAAACTGTCGAACATATGCCAGTAAAGAGTTTATTCCTTATAGTGGGTGGCCAAGTGGACTACTGAAGTGAGTCATTTAGTAGACTGGAGCATGTTTTTTTCCCTGCGATAATCCATTTGAACTTAACAAGTGCTGGTAGCTGGAAACATGATGAAATATATATATTTTTAAAATCTTAAAAAGGGAAGTATGTGCTCACTGTAACTATGCTAAAATAAATATTCTGCTACATGTAGAAGCTATGAACAGTACTACACATTATAGGTTTAAGATTGCTTTTTATTTCACATTGATGAGAACAGGAGAAAAAACATAGCTTTAAAACCCTGGAATTTGCTTATGTCTCAGATTTAATTTATCTTAAAATGTATTTTGAGAAATCTCACTGGTTACTATTTGTTATTGACAGTTATTGAAGGCATAAATACTCCTTCATGTGGTTGCCTGTCCATCTGTACTGCCCCAGCATGGAGGTCCAGTCAGTGCACTGAAGAGATGTGTACTCACAGGTTTTCTTCCCCATATTCTCATGCTCAGGTTTCTTTAGTAGCTTCCTACCTTTTGTACTGCCTTTCAATGTGGTAATTTTTTTATTGCTCATCACTTCTCTATCAGATACGTAGGTAACCCAGCAGGCAGACACTATCATAGAATTCTCCTTGTCAACTTTTAAGTGCCTTAGTATGAGTTCCTCCATCTGTAAATCTTCTATTTCAAATTTTGGAGGGATTTTTTTCTTTCTCTGAGGTAGCTCAAAAATTATGAGATTTGAGAAAATTACAATTTCTTTTTATTTTTTAATTCTTGAACAGCCCAGTTAGGACCTTGAGGGACTGATGTGTAATGCTCTGGAACAGAACAAAGTTTGGATGTTTTGGAATTCTTGGTTTTCACCCACTGCAGTGTTTTTGAGGTTATCTCAGTTGGTTAGAGTACAGTGCTGATAACAACAATGTTGTGGGTTCAATCCCTGACGTTTCTCTCTTCTGGGGGGCTGCAGGCAGCGGCAGCCTCACAAAACGAGGTCTCCCCGGCAAGTATCTCCACCAAGTCTGGGCCGGGCGGCCCCCGGGGTGCGCTTAGCGTGGCATGGGTCTCCGGCCACAGAAATTCTAACGGGAAATGAAGTAAGACGAAGGAACGAACCTGGATTCATCTCTGCTCTGGAAGGGAGGTTGATTTGGGGTAACGGGAGAGGGGTTGCAGGAGAAGAGAAGGGGGGAGGAAAGACAAGGACAGGGTAAGGGCTGCCAGCCCGGAGATAAGACCCCTCTCTCAGACCCAGGACCTGGCTTTTAAGGGGAAAGGAAGGGGGCAGGGGCTGGTTCTCTGAGAGCCAGTCCCAGGAGAAGGAAGGAAAGATTGGCAAAAGGGGTACACACCAACAGGTTTTCAGGTACAGCAGAGCATATTTCAAAATGAACCAATGGTATAGAGAGCAGGGAACAAAGGGAGCACATGGAGATGCATTACTACAAATCCCTGTATGGACCATTCAGTTAAAAGCTGAACTTGATGATCCTTTTGGGTTCCTTCCTACTCAGATTATTCTGTGATTCTCAAACTCATAAAACTAAATGTCTAATTCATATGGGTATTGGAAGACATTTACTTCAAAATCTCCTGTAGACCACAAAACACTTTTTGCCATTCTGTAACAAATCAGACCAGCAGTAAAAGGCCAAAACTGTATTGTATGGTGCAAGCAATGGTGATAGATCAAGGGACGTGTCAATTTGTAATTTCTTACCTTTTTTAACTAAAATTTTGTAACTTAAACTGGCTCCAGAGAAAAGCAGCATCCTTTTTCCCCTTCTTTCCATCCCATCTCGAAGTTCCTTGAGAGCTTAACTGTCCATCCTGTCTCCAAAGGTGTAACAAAGGTGATTGATATAATCCCTTGGAAAATACGAATAAAACTGGCATATTAGGGACTCTGCCCCTTTGAATAAACAATGCTTTGAAAGAGCAGTTTGCAGTCAAGAAAGAACAATCAGTCTTTCCTTTAATGCTTGATGTATTAAGAATACTCAGTACTTGTACAGAAAACTTGAACATCTTTAATCACTATAATGTCTTATAGAATCAAATTAATTTCAAAGTCTCTTCTACAAACATGGTAAGTTTTTTTCTGGAGTGGTTTTGATTCCAAAACTGGCACAGTAGTGTAAAGCTGTTTTTGTCTCTTGCTGTTTTTGAAAAGTGGTTCAGTATAAAAATAAGAGAACAGATTAATCTGAGAGTTTTCTACCGTGCTGAAATGATTCACAATTTTGTACATAAACTTGATAAATTAGTTGGGAGACTGGCTAGTCTGATTAAAAACTATTAGTCTGGGATATGGCTTTAATTGAATTACAGTAATATGTTCTTTGAAGAGGAATGTCATAGTTGCACAATAATGCTAGGGGAAGATTTGTCTGTCTTAAGATAATCCTAAAAGAGGCTGCTTACTGTCCATTAATATTAAGGGAAAAGGGACTTGTGAAAAAGTGTTGGGAATGCAGATACTTAATTTTTCTTTTTAATAACATTTCTGTGTATCGCTTCCAACCTACTGAGAAGGGAAAAAAATCAGGAAACTTTGAATGCTTCTAGTATGTTCTCTTGCTAGCAGTTCAGGTTCTTATTTTGATAATTTTCTTTTCTCCTGACTCCTGTTTTCTTTAAGGTCTCATTCGATTGCAAGAGCTCATCAAGGCTCCATCACGGTACAACCTAAGACTAAAAATCCGTCAGTTACCAGCTGACACAAAAGATGCAAAGCCATTGCTAAAGGAGATGAAAAGAGGCAAAGAGTTCCATGTAATCTTTGACTGCAGCCATGAAATGGCCGCAGGCATCTTGAAACAGGTAATCCTCATTTTGCTCTAGATGGCTTAATCTTTTTCATCCCTAATAAATAAAGGTATTATCCAGACCTAATGGTATTTAACAAGCAGGGAAATTGTGTGTCAGTTTTACTGAGGCCTAACTGAAAATCAGCCAAGGATTTCAGAGGTAATTTTATTGTTGACACCAATGGTAGGTGCTTTAATTATGCTTTTATAAAGAAACAAATGAATCAATTTATGTTCAGGAGGAACATGAAAGTATATTAGTTTTTCAACTATGGGGAACTGGTACTTTGGAGAATTGATGCTTTAAGCACAGTTTTAAATGTTTGCTTAGTATTATTTTATATATCAACTCTTTATGTATGTATCTATGTATGTATTTATTTATATATTTATTTTTATTTGAGGCCTATTAAGATGTGTGCTCCCAATCAGATGGTGATAGCTGAATAGTATGTTGCCAACAGACCACATTACTGCCCTCCATTGAGAGGACAGAAGTATTGCTATCTTAGAGCTACATTTTCTTTGCACTAATAATGGAACCACAAAACACCCAAGCACATTTGAGTAAATGCTTTGAAAATATTGTGTGCAATATTTTATGGGGTGTATGAGTAGGGGAGATACAGCAGAATTCCAAGTACTTAAGTGGTGCAGAGACTATCTTCCTCATAGTTTTTTAATTGAACTGACTTGCAATAAGGAGGATAGGAAGAATACCTAAACTAAAACAGTATTCCACGTTTCTAATGCATAGCTTTTACTGACTTTAATTCATGTTTATATTATGTTTGCTAAAAAACTTTAGGGTCTAAATTTAAAACAAAATGTATTTAAGAGTTGGAAATATGTGTCTCGTTAAAGGTACTTACGGGTGTTATTGTTGGTATGATTAAATTTGCTATTAAGCATAAATGTATAATAGAATTTCTTTTCTCTACTGTTCATTGATTGAAAAACTTTTATTAATTGCTAGTAATTTTAAAACTCTGCTGGTGTTTTTTCCTAAACATGAGCCAGCCTAGTTATTCTAGTTGCTTAGCCCAAATCATTGAATGTACATTGAATTATTTTGAAAATCTAAGCCATGCAGATGGAAAATGTGTTGATGTCAATATTAAGATGCAATACTAACAATAACTTTGTCAAGATACATTACTTATGCTGTACCTAGTAGTTTTTAGGTGAAAAGAACCTTTTATTTCACTGTATATAACATTGTGAAAAAAGTATGAACAGAGGGAAATGGGGACAAAATTAAAAGCATTGTATCTTGAATCATGTCCAGGGACCCAAGAGTGAGCATTCAGCCTCTTTAAATGAAATTGTAAACTGTTTCATCAAACTATGTTGCTCATCCTAAAGATAACAGAAGGAAGAAACAAAAAAAGTTCTTTCACGAGTGTTTAGATCTTCATACAGATTCTGTTGATTTTTACTTTTCCATTCAGCTCCAATACTGCAATGCTTTAAATATGTCTAAAATTTGTAGTTCTGAAGCTGAATGTGAGCTCTTGCTGTGAAAATTGACACAAGGGATGTTAAGAATGTATTTATTATTCAGTGTTAATATTCTGAATATAGTGTTTATAAGTGATTATTGAATAAAAGTCTTTATATATCCATTTCTGAATTACTAACTGATCAATTTTTTTTTCTGGTAATGGAGGGATGAATCTGGGGAGACATGCCAAGGAGCTTGAGCTTTGGAGGATGATTGGAAAGATTAACAGTGAAGTTGGTGGAAGACAACACGAGTTGAAAATAAACAAAACAAAGTACCTTGAGAGCCTAGTGAAATGGAAACTACTCTTTTCTGGCCAAAAATACGTAATGAAAAGTAAAAAAAAAATCTTATCAATCAGACAAGCATAATTAAATTAAGGCAAATCTCATCGTTATCTACATCACCAGGCAACCAGGGAAAGCATACATAATTTAAAAGGTTAGGGAAGCACTGTAATAATGAGAACAGAGAAATTACAATGTTTGAAGAGGAAAAAGAAGTAAAATCTTTACAGAAGTGAGAAAGTGAAAGAAGGAAGACCTGGAAAAGAGACAGCATCATCGCACAGCAGAATAGGGAACATGAGTAGGATGTTGTGTAGGGATCCTTTGGAGTATGAAAGACTTGATTAGAATCAGTTGTGATATAGGAGCCTACAAATGTGTTACATATATAGATGAAGATAATTTGTTTTTATTTAAAAAAAAGTTCTTATAAAAGCTATGAATGTTTGTACTTGTGGAGTTCCTAATGAAGTTGTAATATTTCTCATAGGAATGTGGTTTTCCTGTGTTTAAGAGAATTCAATTGCTACTGGAACAGTATACTCTAGTTATAAGTACTATTGTGGGATTCTAAATACACAAGTATAGGCATTCTTTGGAAAAATGGTGTTTTTTTAAAAAAATCTTGTTTAAAATTTGATCTGCAACCGATATTTGGATTAGTTTCAGGTTTTTTTCTTTGGAAAAGAACATATAGACTCATTTCATCGGTTTTCAGACGAGTGAAAAGGCTCCCACAGCCTTCAGAATGCTGGCAATTATTTTTTATACAAATTCTAGTATTGTCACAGTAGTAGAATTTTGGACTTCAGTGTCTTTAAGGAAGTCCATCTGGTAGCAATTTAGCAAAGAATTCCATTGATAATTCCTGGAAAGAAAGAAAATATTGCTTACTTGTGTAGCTATTTTATAGTGCTAAAATTAGATAAAAATCACTGTAGATACTAAAATGATTGAATAAATCATACTAAGGCAGCTTTTGTGCAGAACATGAAGATACATGCTTTTCAGGAGAAAATGTCCTTAATGAATAAATGTAATGAGACATAGGTTTTTAT
Organism: Grantiella picta; assembly: GCA_013397955.1. Lineage (NCBI taxonomy): Eukaryota > Metazoa > Chordata > Aves > Passeriformes > Meliphagidae > Grantiella > Grantiella picta. The sequence continues at coordinate 569,534 of VZRM01001618.1, forward strand.
CTACAAATATTTGGGGGTTTTTTGCAGTTCAGAGGAAAGCATGAACTTTCAGAGTAAAGCAGTTTAAAGTAAAGCAGAGTAAAGCAGAGTAAAGCAGTTCAGAGGAAAGCAAGAACAGAGGAAAGCATGAAATGTACAGTTTATCAAAAACTACTTGGTATTACATAGTTAGCAAGAGTGATAAAGGAACTTGAGAGACACCTGAATTTATAAAGTAATTCTATGAATATTTGTTCTTCATTTTTATTTAGGTACTGTCTATCTTGCTGTTCAAAATGGAAAAATATGCACATGTGTAATATAAGCTTGGGCTCTTTTAAATGCATGATATTGTTCAACAAAATAGAAAAAAAATTCTCATTAGGTGATTCATTTTAAGGGAAGGGTTCAATAATGAATGAAAATATTGTCAACTCAAATTTTGTGTTGTAACTTAATGTATCCATTAGTATGTAAAAATACAAGCTTCTTTCACATTTACTGCACTAAACAGTCTAATAATATTCTTTCCATCAGAAGATCTGGTTCATAAATTCCTTTAATAGTCAGTAATCTTCTCTAACTGCTAAGAAATGACTTGCTTGACCTAATTTTAGTATAATTCCAACCCTATAGTCTGATCTTAGTAGTGTTCTTTTGCAGTGTTTCATTTGCCATGTAAGTGTGATAAAAATGTATTATGTGGCCAGAGAAAAATTAATCTTTTGTTTATTTTTTCAAGGCTTTAGCTATGGGAATGATGACAGAATACTACCACTATATCTTTACCACACTGGTAAGTGGCTTTTAAAAACATAGTGATGACATCCAATAAAGGCGTTACTTTCCTAATTATATTACTTAACAAAGTGGAAAAGGTCTCTCTGGAATGGGATGTGAATGCAAGATGTTTTCTTTGCTGAGTTTTCTTACTCTCCTTGAAAACTCATCAGGATGGTTAAATTATTACTCAACAGGGTGCCCTAGAAACTGATAGACCTGGAAGAAAAACTGACAGTAGCACTACAGTTTTTAACTGTCAAGGAGGGTTAAGTGTATAATTCATAATTCATTGTTTATTTTTTTGCATTTTGTCCTTTTTAGCTTTTAGCTATTTGTATATGAAGATTATTACATTTTTAAATTTACTTATGTATTCCATATTTTTAATCCCACATTTCACAAGGTAGTTCTCTGTCATATGATTCATGAATAATTTGGTGTGAATCTTGGCAGCATATTATTTAACAATTTACATGAGCTTTTTAGGTGCATGAATTATGCAATATTCTTTGGTGTCCACTGTAAATGTAACTCAGAAGGAATTTGATCATTCTTGGATCTATCATTTGCAATAAATGAAGATTTAAAATGTGAATGCTTTTAAAAAACATAACAAGTATGAATATGAAGTCCTTTTTCCTGCTCACCACAGCCTAAGAAAATGTTTAAAGTTAGTAAAACAGTATTCTAGAGACTACAGTTCTGCACATTTCTCTGTCTTGAATTTGCATTCAGTTTTGTCTAATTAGATTGCAGTTCATTAAGTTTCTTAAAATAAAAGTATGAGGCAAGCATGAGACAGATATGCCTTGGCAAAACCATGTTTGAAATGCACCATGTTTAAAGTCACACACATGTTTAAGTTCTTATGAAAATGAATCCTCGGTGGAAGGGTGGGAGTCTACCTCAGAATCACAAAGCAGAAGTTCACAGAAAGTATTACCAAGAAACAGCTAGTTGAATAAAAAACCAAAACAAATTGTGAAGTTCAAAGGCAAACCCTGCACAAATACCTACCTTACTTTAGATAACAAGACTTAAATATTTAGGATCGCATGAAATAGAATTTCCCTTCATAAATAGATTTCCTTCCATAAGAATGGATTATAGATGCTTCAAAATATTTATTTTTATTTTTTAGATTTTTATTTTGGTATTGATGAAAATTGTTTCTTTGAGTGCTATGCTGTCCATTGACATTGAATTTATACTCTTAAAGCTCTGTTTTAAGATCAGAATTTTCCGTCATTCTTATTTATTTATTAGAACATTAGATTTTCTATGGAGAGAAGAGTATTATATTGACTTGAAGCTATCAAGAGACAATTTACAGTGCACAAACATACCATAGATTTTGATTTTGCAATGTTGCTCTGGAACTTGCATCAGAATTAAGTTGTTTTGATATATTAATTGCTTCTTACCTGATATAGTGAAAGTCCTGTCAAATAAATTTTCCAGTCACAGTGTTTACAAGAGTCTTCTGTGAAATCTTATCTTGACTGATTCAGGATCTAATGCACTAGCTCATTAATACACTGACCTGTGTGCATTTGTAAAATATGCATAATAATATTATGTATATTTATTACACTCCAGCGTAAAAATGAATGTGTTTGGATTAAAAAATTGCATCCAAGATTCTGACTTCTTGCAGAGTAAAAACTGAGAGAATTTTTTAAAGAGAAAATAGATATAGTTCTAGTTATAGCTAACATTTTCTTCGCAATAAAATGTTTTATTTCTTTGCAAAGAGGACATGGGTTAGGTTATTTTAAATGAATCTTGACAACTGCTTATGGTAGATATTATGTATGGGAATTTATATCATAATTAATAGCAATAGAATTAAAAATGGATAGTGATTGATAACTGGTTGATATTTTTGTGGTATTAGTGATCTTAACAATGAATGTTATATTCTGGTTTTCCATAGTACATTATTTAATCTTCTTCAGCTCTAGGCAGTAAAAAAAATGGATTCAGGCAAGTGTTAAACCTAACACTATCTGAAAACAAAAATTGAATTAAAAATTAGATGAATGACTAAGTATGAATTATAGGGAAAATTTCTGTGTCAATAAACTAAAAATATGTTACCGGGAAATGAAAGCTTATGTATAACCTTGATTACGTCTTTTTTTTCTCCACGTTCAAAACTTGATCTTAATCCTGAGTTTCCTGAAGTCAAGCTGTTTCTACATTGCTTCTTAGGATTTGATCAAAGCGCTAGGACAGACCTGAATTTAGTTTCTTGAGCTAAAATTTGAATTTTTTTTTTTTATTAATTATATTTGCTGGTGTGTGTGTTTGAGGGCTAACTGTGCACACACACATATATATTGAAAACATATCAATTGGCAAAAGCTATTCTTGCAAAGATAAATTACTAATCAAAGATATGTCCATTTTTGGAAGTATGATTGATGGCAGTGAAAAATAATTTTGATTAAATTGAAAGCTGTGTACATCTCCACTTGTCCCTGCTCACCACCACCCACACTTCTGGCCCACTCCCCTGCACTAGTTTATCCTCCTAAGATTAACATATTTAAGTTTCACTGAGAGTGCCAGGAAACTCTTGTTCAGTTTATTTTATTATTTGATGTCTGTTTGATTTCTGGTAAGTTTAAGAACCAGCAATTAATATTAATATTTAGCAATTAACAATAATATTTAAGCTTACTATAGTATTTTAGCCTTCCTGGTAGTAGATACAGTTCTGTAATTGGACTAACATTTCCAGAAAGTCTGTTCTTCCTCTGAGAATCAGATTACTCCCACTATAAGGGCAGCCAAGTTGCACACAGACACAGCCCCCTGACAAGAAGAACACACTTCTTAGCAAAAATAGCACTGAAAAATTACCATGCTCTCATCTGGGGAGATTGTCCAATGACTGAAATAGCAATCATAGTGTGTTACAGAATTCATACAATGGTACTTTTTTCAGGACCTGTTTGCCTTGGATGTGGAACCCTATAGGTACAGTGGTGTTAATATGACTGGATTCAGAATTCTAAACACGGAAAATACCCAGGTGTCGTCTATCATTGAGAAGTGGTCCATGGAGCGCTTACAAGCACCCCCGAAGCCTGATTCGGGTTTGCTGGATGGATTTATGACGGTATGAATACCAGTATTTGGTTCTTACTTTTTCGTATGTTTATGAAGCTAAAAAATATTTTAACTCTTTGTTTGTTACTAAAAGTGTTTAGAGGTATGTAACCAAATATTATCGTAAAAATGAGTCAGAGAGTAATGGTGATATTTCTGTTAATATTTTCCAGATTGAATACATGATTATGTTGATCTTCTTTCAAAATTACACATACTGTATTTTTTTTTTCATATTATAGTGCCGTATTCTAAATGTCAAATTCACCTCATCCATATTTCCCTAATTTGCTGGTGAAAATTTTTTACAGGATGAAAGTTGAGCTAATGACTATTGTCTCTTTCTCTGTCTTTTCTGTCTTATTCATTTAAGATTCATTCATTAATAATGTGCACTTTTAAATTTTTACATAAATCTTGTTTTTAAATATTTTATTAATATTATAAAAAACACCTTATTACTGTATTTTCTACTATCTGTGCCTTCAGAACAATCTGATTAATTAATCTAGCTGTTTATTTTTATTTTTTTCCTTCCATTGCCACTATTCATTGGCCTCACTTCAGTTCATAAAAATCACATTTCTATTCCTGCAAATAAACTTTCATTGCTAGGTTTTGGTGAGTTTGTGCTCATTAGTTGGAATTAAATCTGGAATTTTAACATCAGGAAGGGATCTATTTAAAAAACATCCTACATTAGGACTGCTTTAGTCTCTTCAAAGTTGTTGAAAGATTTTCCCTCTTGGCCCCTTAGGAATTTAGGTAGTTGAGTTTTGTTTGGTTTTGGTGTTGGGGTTTTTGAGTGGTTGGTTTTTTAGTTTGTTGGTGGTTTTTTGTTTTTGTTTGTTTGTTTTTGGTTTTGTTTGTTTGTTTGGGTTTTTTTGTTTAGGCTTTTCATCTTCCATTTGAAAAAATAACAAATTCTGTTTCTTGAAGACAGATCTCAGAAATCTATCAGATGCCTAGATTGTGTTAATTATTCCACATAACACAGCTAATCTTCTGAACAATGTTTTTCTACTGATAAGGTTTAAAGATCTTATAGATATTAGATATAAAATTACAATCAATACTTTTGCAAATTAATTTAATTTTTTCCTAGAAAATTATCCTTTTTGGAGAAAAATAATATTCTGGAGAAAAATACTACTTTGGAGAAAAATACTTTTTTTGATGTACTTATTCTATGTAATGTCTTGAACATGATAATTTGAAAATTTTTAAATTTGTTTTTTTTACTACTTCCCTTGCACTGCACCTTACAGATTCCATCATACAGTTTTAAAAGTTATATTATCCATTTCTCTAAATAATTTCAAACAAGCAAATGAACCCCCTAAAATCTGAAAAATGTGGGAAGCATGCACCTGGTTTATATATAACCACTACTAATTATTGTAAATCATTGTTTCATGCTTCCTTGTTTGCATGACTACTTTAATTTTGTTTTATTTTTACTTTTTTGAATTTAGAATTTGCATCACTTCTCATTCATTGTGGTTGTATATTTTATGTACTGATCAAAGATGCAACAGATCTCAAACTTTTGGATATTAACCAAGAACCGTAGAGAGAGTTTATGAGAACATAGGACAATGGTGAAAAAATAATGGAATAATAAATATTGGAATAGAGTTCTGTGGGGCCAGTTGCATGTTTTTCATCTCCTGTGGTGCTGTAAAGAAAATGCTTTTCTCAGAAAAGCTTCCGATGTGAGGCAGAAACCTATAATTGCTAGTTTATGACTGTGTAAGAATAATATTTTACATCATTACTTTGCCTCGGGATGGAGGAGTATAAAAAAGTGCATGAAAAACACAGTGGCTTCTCTTCTGGACCCTTAAGAACCCTCCATGCTCTAAGTGGAACCAAGAGTTCACAGAGATGGTGATGAATATTTTATGGTCATTCTTTTTGTTGATTAAGCATCTAAATGTGTTTTGATTACCTGGGTTTTAAACACCTGAGGGATGCTGATAACTTAAAGGGCTAACGATCTTGGCAAGTGTTACAAGATTACAGAGCTCTTATTATCTGGCCCTTAGATACAGGAAAAACATTCCCAGCATACCCATTTGGAAGGTGTGAAAGAAAGTCACGTCATGACATCTTTGCGCAATATTCTTTCTGTGCTCAGAATAAAATAAGTCATTTCGTTGACTTATTATCGGTGAAGTTGTAAAATCAGTTAAGTGTGTAAAATTTGACTTTCATGTCACTGTTCATGTGTATTTAAAGTCAGAAATGGACTTTAGAATCAAAGACTCTTCACAGATATTGCATCTATGGAATACTATAACTGAGGTGGGCTGGACTGGAAATGGGTTTTATTTTCACTGGTTGATAATGGCTACAGCTTAATCAGAAAAAAAATAGCAAGAAGACTGCTTAATGGGAATGCATTCAACTTGAACCACATAGCTAAATGACATTTAATCAGGTTTTGAAACACCTGAAACTCATGCCAGATGAAAAAACTTATGCTTGTATAAAGCATTTAGAGACCTCAGTGAAGACTAGCTGTTTTCTGGTGGTGTAAAACCAGGCAGTTATGGATTGCAAAGTTTTTAAGCTTCGATGGTGTTTGTGTGAGGTACTTCTACCCCTGACTTTTTCACCGTATTGGCTTTGCCCTTACGACAGTTGGAGCTATCAATATAATTCTGACATCGCTTTTCTTTATTTATGATTCATAGAGCTCCCAGTCTTGATTGCTGTTTCAAGGTCTTGTCTGAAGTCTTGTGTAACTCTTTAGCAAGTATATAATTTTCCTCATAATTATCTTATGTTTAGTATCTCAATATAATAAGAAGTTGGTATAAAATTTCATCTCATCTCCTTGGAATGTTCCAAGTCAAATTTTCAAGTGTGAATTCTATTGAGTTCAATTATGATACTTTTTGCTTTGTTTCCAGGCTGTTCCTCAGCACAGCTCTGAAAAGGGCCATGATTTAGCACACCTGAGAGGAAAAGTGATCAAAACCAATTTTTTAATCACATTTCACTCTCCTCTTGGGATTTCTTAAATATTTCTTTGTATGGACTTTGGACGAAAAAAATAAACTATTTGATCAATGCTACCATATTGACTAATTTTATTAATAAATGTTTACTAATCGGTATAACAAGAAAACTTAATATCCTCTATGATTTAGGAGAATAAGGACAGTAGAATTGTCTTTGTTTTATCCATGGCTCCAGAAAATCTGTAGAAATGTTGAAAATCACTTGCTGTGTTGTGTCAGACAATACACACTTTCTTTGCATACTCTTCTTGAGATAAAAGGTGTGCTTGTTCAAGTGTTCATAAGATATGATTTCTGTTAAAGTCTAAACTAATTTCTATTAAAGACAAAGTGTGAATATACTTTTAATATGATACATAGAATTTCTGCAGAAGTGTCACTTATCTATCTTTTTGAAGAGATTCTTCCATCATCATTCACATACTAATAGATCTAATTTTTGCTTTTGATGGTTCTTTCACGTTTCTTAATGTCTCAGGATAATCAAAATGGTACTTATCCTTATAACATAGAAATAATATCTAAATGTGTTGCCATTCAAGTGTATTTGTATCTTTTCATCTGTCACACACTTGTGCAGAAATGCATGTGCACACATGGTGTAGCTTACTAAGCTACTTAAAAGGTTATATTTACTTTTTAAATTCGTAATTGTCCTTTTTATTTAAGTATTCTCAGCAGTCATTTATTTATTTTGAGCATTGTTTTTGCATCACCATACTCTTTGCTAACCTGAAAGGAAGAAAATATAGAGCTTACAAAAGTAAGTATAACATGAAACTGGGACATGCCATGGCTGTTATTTCCTAAAATAAAAGTACAGGAATTCGTTATTGGTAATTTTGCCACAGGTAATAAACTATGCCTTTAGAAAATTGCAGAAGAAAAGAATAATCAAAAATCAAACTGTTGTAGTACTTTATCTTTCTTGCTAGTGGAATTAACTGTATCTAACATTTCAGTATCTATTTCTCATCGTCTTCTTGTTTCTTCTTGTTACTTGGGTGAAAAAGTCCAGTGGAAACAAAGAATGCATTTTTGCCCATTTTAAATCCAAATCTGGGGGTTTTTCTGACTCGGATAAATTTTTAAATTAATTCCTACTTGATCCTGCATTTCTTGACTTAATTCAGCAAGATATAAATATGAGTTTTTTTAAAATTTGTCTTATTATATTTCCAAAATCCAAAAAGGTTCTTCTCTGCCAAAATCTCTCTTGCCGAAATGCAAACATCCATTCACTTATGCATTTCCCTGTTTCTCACCACCTAATCTTGTTAGCAGTTCAAAAAGCACTTTATAAAAGTTAGATTCCAGACAGGGTGGGTTGTCAGCATTTGAACTTTTTTGTTATGTTATTAAACAACTTCTAACTAGACTGAAGCTCTTTAAACAAATCTCTGATATATGATGTACTCATTATTGTTATTTTCCACCAGCTTTATACTGAATTCTGAAATTTGGAAGTGATTGGTACTTAGCAACCACTTGAATAGAATGACTTGGTATTAATAAAACCACGCTATTTTTCAGCCACTTTGTGGTTTATTCTTGAAAAATGAAATTATAAGTTAATAAAAACCCTGAGACAAAAAAAATTAAAAATGTTTAGTTTATGTGACTTCAGATATTTTTTTTCTTAGAAAGTTTAGATTTGCAGGAGTTCATCCTTATTTTAGCCTGGAGTGAAAAATGAATTTTGAATTTTCATGAAAAATGGAAAAAATATGCTTAATTATTGTGACTGAATATTTTTGTTAAATTCTAACATTATTGTCATCTGTACTGTACAAGTAGAAAAATATTCCAGAAAACAGAGGGGGAACATACTATTTTAATATACTATTTACTTTGGTATACTTCACTTATTGAGTCTGTACAAGTATGATGCAGAAACAGGAAAAAACCACAAACCCTGAGCATAAATACACTTCCAAATTTATATATTACAATCATGATTCACACCGAGCAAACTAGGGCATAAATAAAGTGTTATGAGTTCAGAATTCTTTTACTCTACAACTACTAATCTTCACAGCTTTCTGTGCCTCAAGTCAGAATTTAGCATGCATAATTAAGATGACCTAACAAGCCCTGCTGCTTAATTAACATAAAGTTTCCCTTACTAATTGCTTTTGCCTATAATCCAGTTTAGCTATCTGCTTTCTTCTTATATAGAAAAGGGTGTGCTTTTTTTTTCTACTCTGACTATTAATTCTATTCTTAAATGCCCACTTTAGTAGCTGTAGAGTGGTATTAAATAGTGTAGGCAAAATTGTAGAAATTTTTTTCATGTGCAGAATGGATTTAGGGTTCATTTCTGTGCATGGGATTTTCATTTGGTTGAAAAAAGGTACAGGAGATTTTGAAATTTTTAAAGCTGGTATATAGACTTCCTTGGATAAGGAAAATAGATTCAATGATATTTTCTTTAAGTACATAACTGTAAAGAAGATTCAAAGATCATGAGGAGAGATTCTAATATCTTCATAAATTGTCCTTAATTGAAAGAATGTACAAATGAATTTACTCACAGAGCTGCCTAGGAAATTAATTTTGAAACTAGGCATTTCAAGGGATGCAGTAAAAATCCTGAAATTATTATTCCTTTGGTATTTGAGGATGGAAATGAAAAGAGAGAATAATGCTGGATTTGTAAATGTGTAGATATTTTTCCCTAATTAGTGCTCCATATTTGCACACGTAAAGACTGTGGGGGACACATTTATATATTATATTCTTTGCTTGTTCTCTTCTTCCCCTGATTGTAAGAAGGCTTCCTGTAAGCAGCCTCTCTATGTCTAAACCTTATGACTGTTTTGTAAAATCTAATTTATCTAAATATTCACTTTCTTAACTTTTTGGGTATGTTAGTTTAATATTCTCAAAAGTTTTGTGAATCCAAGGTCAAAACAAAGAATTGCTAAAAAAAGTATGGTCAAAGTGAGTATAGACGGACAACAATGATGTATTTTCAGTTGCATTAAATCGGTGTGTTTAAAAACCCTGAAACCTTGTAAGGAGTTGGACAAATGCGTGGAGACCATGTTAAATGGCCCCCTGTAATCAGGGGAAAGACCACGTTAATCAACAGATTTCTCTGGCTTATTTTTGATAAAAGTTTTTGAATCACATTAAACTAACTTGGTTAAGCCACTACTGTTGGAAAGTGTACATTTTTTTGCATTATAAAGTTTGGAAAAGATTAAGAGCATAATGGCATGGAAACCATGACAATTGAAGTTGAAAGAATTGTCTGAAACATAAAAATCCAAAATTAAAACAGAAAAGAATTCAGTTCTTTTATCATGATATAACCAAGGCTTAATTATGTTTTTCATGAAAGAGATAAATAACTCCCATGTGAGGTATTTGGACATGAATAATACTGAGGGCACTCTTATATTGCTCTGAAAGATAAGTATGTATTTCCCAGTTCTATGCTCTACTTAACAATAAGCAAATAAACAACTACAAAAAACCCCAAACAAAAACCCAACTCAACCAACCAAAACAAAATAAACCCACGCTTTAAATTCCCAATAATTTTAATCGAGGCATCACTAATCCATTTTAATAAAGGTTTAGGTAATCAGCATGAGCCAAGAAAAAGTGTGAATTAAAAAAAAGAAAAGTGAAGCTGTGATAAGAGTAGGTATTAGAATTTAACCAAATAGAGGGAAAATTATGCTGTTAATTACTGACTCAAGGAATCAGGGAGATTCAAAGCTGTAAATATACTCTACCAGTATTAATATTATTTTGTATTTTTAGTACAATGTATTTTTAAACGAATTTTGTTCTTCATCAATTTCATAGTTTCTTGAGCAGTGTTCTCCAAAATTAATTGTTTTGCATACCTGATAAAAGAAACAAAAAATTTATGGTGTAATTCAGGGTTTTCTTTCAGCATATTCCTGGAGCTTGGCTGACACTATTTATCCTTGACGTCAGCATTTTCAGTGACAGTACAAACTGCTGAATAGCTTGATAAAAATAATTTAGTTTTCCTAATGGTAAAAGGATATTTGTGAAACTGAAATCTCTTATCTGCACGTGACAATGTGAAAATAACAGTTATATTTGAAATAGCTGCTTAAATAGAAACTTAGTAACTGTTATCAGGCACTGTGAATGGACAGAAGGATTTGATGAGAAGAAGGTGCTGTTAAGGTTCCTGATCAATAAAAATAAAAAGAAATACTTGTTACAGAAATACAGTCTTGGATTCTGATTTAGAGCTTCAAAGAGGATATCTTGTTATGTAGACAGCTTTATAATTACCCCTTTAGTTAAAAGAATTTTCTGGAATTGCTGATGAGATGTGTTTAGTAACAGTGTAGCAAAATGTGTACTTCAAAGGAAATACTAAACAATTACTCATTACTGCATTACAAGCTAAGAATCTCCCCTAGGCACAGTTAATTTCCTGAGCTTAGGGACTATGCAAGATTTCATGCTGTAAGATGCTTTAGAAATGATTTGTCAGCTATTTTGAGAATTAATTGCATTATTAAATATTTGACTACTGTATACAGTAATTTTTAGCATTTTAGGAGACAGAGTAGATCAGAAACCTATGATCCTATCCCAAAGGAAAGGTATGTCCAAGCGCTGTATAGCATTTAGCAGAAATTTCAGTTTCTCTCCTATAGAAGATTTCATTGAATTCTTCCAGATGTGGTCTGAGGATGTATCCATTTATTTATAGTTATGCTAAGATTACCATTGATTTATATCATGCTTTTATGTTAGAAATCTGCATGCTGCTAAATCTCTTAAAAACCCTAAAAGGAACTCAGTACAGCAGCAAGTAGGGAAATGGCAGAGCTTGTGCAACCTGCAGGATCTCCCACATAGCATAGAAGAGTAGCTGAAGCACAAATTGCTTTTTGAAATAGGAACCTGAGTGCCTTTGCTCAGGAAATATGCAAGTGTCTGCACTGTATGAAATTTAAAGTCTGAGGACTGCAATCAAGTAACCATGATCTGTCAAAGATTATGTTTCTAAAGAAGGGCAATGAAGCTGGTGAAGGGTCTGGAGCACAAGTTTTATGAGGAGTGTATGAGGGAGCTGGAGCTGTTTAGCCTGGAGGAAAAGAGGCTCCGGGGAGACCTTATTGCTCTCTGCAACTGCCTGAAAGGAGGCTGTAGACAGGTGGGAGTTGCTCCCTGCTGCCAAGTAACAAGCGACAAAACAAGAGGAAATGGCTTCAAGTCATCCCAGGGGAGGTTTACATTGGATATTTGGAAAAGTTTCTTCCCAGAAAGGATGATCAAGCAATGGAAGAGCCTGCTTAGAGAAGTAGCGGAGACACCATGTCTGGAGTCATTTAAAAGACTTATAAAAGTGGCGCTTAGGGACATGTCTTAGTGGTGGAATTTGCAGTGCTGGATTAATGATTGGACTGGATGATATTAATGGTCTTTTCCAACTTAACCAATTCTATGATACTATGAAGATATTTTTCTTAGTATATGCATTTTGAAATTAATTTTAATGGTTTATTTATCCATCGTGTTAATTGTAAATTTTCAGGAAAAGTGAACCAAAAGAAAGATTACTTTTATTCTCTTTCTTTGCAGTTATTTTTAGAACTTGCCTTGAGGGGCAGCATAACTAGAACTTCTAATAAGTGGACTTATCTGCAGGAATAAATAGGAATCTGTCGCTGTTGAGCCGCTAGCAGAGAGAAAAGACCCTCCAGAAAAGTGTGGGATAAAAGAGATTTATTTTTTTATTTTTCCAACTTATATAGACTTTTCAAAGGTCACTCAGATTGGTCAGTTCGAAACCTCCCCCTAAGCCTATTGGCCAGGCCCGAACTGCGCACATCTCGAGAAACTGTTTTAATAACATCCAAACTTTATCTTTGTTTATAAAAACACAAGAAAATTCTCACGGGAAAGGTCTGTGCTAGCCACAGGAATCATTATGGGTACAGTTGTAGGATGTGGAATGGTGACAGTGTAGGCAGGATAGGTTAAACAGCAATGTAAAGAATATAATTTGTGAGAAAAGCAACCATCAATTTAGCCTTTACAGTGTGCTTGCCAGCTTCACAATGGCACTGCCTGTTAGGACTGGCAATGCACTACACTTAATAGTGACGTTTAAAAGTATGTTCTAGGTAAAATCCTGGTCCTTTGGAAATCATTGTATGGGTAATTTGGCTAACCTTAAGTTTGTTACATGCAATCCAGGCTCAGGGTAAGCAGATGAAGTGCTACCATTTTATAATTTTTTTTTTTATTAAAGTGGAGTATTAAACACTACAAACTGTAATGGAGCAAAAAAGAGTGAAAATAATATGTAAATATTTGTCTCTGAATATTCAGGTAGTTTTTTGGATGTTGCTGGGTAGGCTGGAACAGTCTTCATTCATTATATGCTTCTCATATAATAAAACCAAGAATATTTTCTTTCTGTATGTTACTGATTAATACTTGTTAATTACTGGACCGGTTAACAAAACTGGTAGAAATAAACAAGCTTCTGGGGATACTGTTTTCTCTGCTGAAGACCTGTAAGTGTATGCACTTGAATTTTTGCCTTTTTCTTTTTTTCACCCGTTTCCAGTTATATATAGATTTGTCTAATTAGAGATACTACTTCCCCTGATTTTGCTTATCTCCTTAGGTCACAGCACACTTTCTGCTTTTAAAGGGGTTCGTATAATATATGTTGACTTCATGGGGTCTTTCATAAAGATCAGATATGTTGTTATTGATTAAATTAATTTTCCTAAGGGATAACATTATTTCCTGTCCAGAACATCATGGACTCCATTTTAGAACTTTTTGGATGCACAGGATATTGTGCTTGGCCTCCAACCTTCCAGCCCTTGAGAAGATCAAAAGTCTCCTAAAAGTCCAAAGTCAAGTTTGCCTACCTTCAGTGAATGTTTTGTGTCTTCTTGATATTTCAAATGATGCTATATGCCTGACATTAACCTACTTAGTCAAGCTTTTAAGTAGAAGTAAATATATTTTCCTCTTAAGGAGTCTAGAGGGAATACAATTGCCACAAGCACACATACAGAGCTATTAAACAGTACCTAGGAAAATTCAAACATCAACCCCTAATATACATCAGAATACATTTATGAGGCTGGAAACTTAATTAATGTGCTTTCATTATTATATATTTTCTCTGTGAATGTGAGGCCTCTACTCTCTCAAGCCACATTCAGCTTAGGAGATAGGTGAGAAACAGGTACTGGATGCACTAAAGAGAATTAAGTATCATGATGCTGTGAAATAGAGATTCAGATTTCATGCTCCCACTTCCCAAGGTCTGAGTATATGTATAGTATTTTAATATCAGTGATAGGGCTGTAACCTAATTCAGATGATGACAGTCTCTGTAATATCCTCAAAATATGTACCAAAATATCAGAAGTTCCTTATTTTAATCCTGTAGGATAATTTATTCAAGCCTTGTGGTGAAATGCTACTGGGAAACATTTATTTTGCAAACTATATTCTATGCATGCAGTTTCTATACATATTGCTAATAAAAATAAAATCTCATTTTGTCTGTTTGTCATACATAGCAACGGATGCGTTATCCATTCTCTATGTCTATTGAGATGTTGATTGAGGCCTCAGTTCAACAAAATATTCCATATGCTTTCTTACTGAAAAAGCTTGTCAAAGCTTTTACAAATACAAAGGTTGTCAAGTTGCTCTGCTGAAGTCAAGTGGGCTGCTTTGACACGTAACATGACATGTATAATTTGTTTAAATGGGACTTGAAAGGTCACTCTTAAAAAAAGTTTTATGTAAGTTACTTTTTTACACTTCACTTTCTTATTCTGAGGAAAGAATGAGGGAGAATTTCAAGGTATTTCTGATTGCAAGGGGCAATTCTTTTTTAGTCTCTTCATAATAACAGACATAGTTCTGAAAATACCACTTTGCAAATTACGTATGCCTGATGATATGATTGTTCTCAGTGTTGTCTACATAAAAGATAAACAGCATTAGCTTTAGACTCTTTTGGATTTCTTCACCATTTTCTTAAAATACAGGATAGTTATTCTGATGGAATTCTGAGGTTTAAGTAAGACTGTGGGTAGAATAAAATAAAAATAACTCTGTATCTAAAGGAATATTCTTATTTGCAAGATTACTGAAAAGAATAATTTTTAAAAATTGTTTATCTTCAAATAACATTTAAAAAAGCCAACTATTTTGGTGTGGTGCTCATTATTTCTGTTTTCGTCCTTTGGGTACTTCACACAGTGGGATTCATCTTAACATGGGTGCTGGAAGCAGGTCTTCATGAGTGGACAGTTTTGCAGTAGTGTACATCTAGAATTTAAATAATCTAGAATTTAACCCTCAAGTTAGCAGCTGGAGGACTGCTGGCCAGTTATTTAATGAAATTGATAGACTAATTTAGAGGGTGATGTCCACAATATTTCCTGGCTGGACTATTCCAAACTCCTTTGAGAAAATTGGAAACCCATGGACACCTTTCGGCCAATGGCGAATTTTGTAGAATTACAGTACAGCCAGGGTTTGAAGGTACCTAGAAATATCATCTTGTCTAAGTTTTCATGGGAAAGGGAGCTAAGATGCTCTCTCTCCAGTTTTGTCTTGAAAACTTTCAGTGGTAAGAACTTGTCTGGGGGAGGGTGTTCCCATGATTGTTCTTGTTGTAAACAAATTCTTTCTCAAGATGAAAGCTCTCCCAGTGTACCTTCTACCCATTGTCCTTTTTCCTTCTCATGTGGGTCTTTGCCAAAAGAAAGGGTCTATATTTAAAAAGATAAATATGCTGCTGAGGGACACATTTTGGTGGTGGACTTGGTAGCACTAAAGTAATGGTGGGACTTGTTGATGTTCAAGGTCTTTTCCAATTTAAATGATTGTATGTTCTACATTGAATTTATACAATGCTGTTGGATAGAATCTGAGTGTCAGGGACCTGTATTGATTTTCAAGTAAGATCAAGGGAGAAAGCCCACCAGTAGAGCAGTGGGAACTAAAGCACTATCGGGAGAGATTCTTTACTGTCTGAAAACTAGGTATCATAGTAGAGAAAAATATTGAAGGTCTCTTTCTGGGAATATAAATTAATAGCAGTCATGATTGAGGGGCTGGAACACTTGTACTATGAGGAGAGGTTGAAGGAATTAGTCTTGGGAAAAGAAAGCTTTTTAAGGACTTAACAGCCTCTCCTTAACACCTGCAAGGAGATTATCAAAAAGGCAGAGAAAAGGCATAAACTGAGAGAGATTTTGACTGGATTTAAGGAAAAATGTTTTCACTGTAAGGAAAGTAAAGCAGTGGAAAAGATTACTCAGAGAGGTTGTTGTAATCTCCATCCTTTCAGGTTTTCAAGATCTGATAAATATCTGAGCAACAGGTCTGTTCCTGGAGGTCACATTGGCAGCAATGCCAAAGGAGCAAGGTGTTGGACTAGGGAAGTCCTGTGGTCTCTTCAGCTTGACTTGTCTTATGATCTGTAATTTGCACCCAACAGCTGTCAGTGGCTGTCCTCTGAGAAGTTCATCTCCAGTATCTCTGAAGAGCACTGTTAGATCTGAGGGAGCCTCTTCATAAGCAACAATAGTTAAGTGTCGTGAAACTGAAAACTATCCTCATATTGATGAAGAATTGTAGCTTAATCATACAGAGAATATACAGTTGGTAAACCAGATATAAGTGCTTAATTTTTTTCCTTAGAAGTTTCTCTCCTATTTTGGGAGAAGTATCTGCATTGCTTCCTGGTTTTATTCATTTTAATCCTAGGGGGCATGTGAATTTTTTAGATTTCAGCAAAATTTCATCACATATAGTGTGATCTCAAATGTAATTTTTAAACTTACATGATCACAGAAGATGCGTTAGAATATTTCAGTCAAGATATTATCAGACTAATGCTAATACCTAAATGCTTAGTGAATCAATTCAGTAAAAGAAACAAAAAGTAATGATAGTTGCATCTCACCTGGAATACCCTAAAATTGGCTTTTGTTCATAAGACATATTGGTGAACTTTGTAAGATAGTCAAATTGGGTGATCATTACAGCTATCAATCCACAAAGACATAATTATGTCTCAAATAAACTTTAAAACCATGGAGAATTTAAAAGGGTCCAATAGTTAAAATGATAAGTGCACGAGAAAACTAATAATTCCATGTTCTGTTCAGAACTTGATTAGTTTGCTGTGTTTTAGGGTAAGGAGAATGATGAATTCAGCTTCTCTATGCTGTACCTCATAGGCATAATGGTCAATCTGCCTGCCTCCTTTTTGTGCAGCTGTTGAAGTGTCAGCCTTCCAGAAAGCTTGGTGGCAAATCATGTAGAACCTTTCCAGGAACGACTAGTAGTCTGCTAAGTTGTCCAGCTGTGACTTGGCATATTCACACATATTCTTTCATGGTGGTGGCCATGTCTTAGGCTTCATTTGTTTCTGTTTGCAGATAAACTGCCCAGAGAACAAGTTTAATATCCTTTGCCTGTGCTTCAGAGTGAACTGTACATTACATACCTCCTAATGAAGAAGATGCCTAAACAGTATGTGTGGAATTTGCCTCTCCTAACTTAATCCATGTAAAATTCAAATGTCTAGTAATTGCTTACATTACCTTTGCAGTCAGTACAGGAAGAATGGAGAAATTTCTCCTAAAAAAGCTGCATAGACTATATTACTGGAGAGGTGTCTATAGAGAGCCTAGATGATTGACCGGCAATTTTAAATGGTTGAACTTAGAGGAAATTACTCCTTTCTGATGTATGTGGGTTTTGCACATACAGACCCCTCTACAGTTTTTATTTTGTTGTTCTTTGACATTTGAAATAGTGTTTACAGTTCTAGTCTGCCTTGCCTGCAGCTGTAAGGAGGCATGTATTCCTTAATATGGACTATATTACTTTGGTACCCTATCTTGAATCAGTTATTTCATGCACACCAATGTGGTGATGTATTTTGATAAACTAACTAAAAAAGGACCAAGAATACAGTACAAGCTGTAAGTAAATAGCATTGCTTGTTTTGTGCCTAAAGCACAAGAACAGTGCTGCTTTCAAGTCTGGTCCCAGAATGTCAGTTGCCAGAACTGTCTCAATCTATCCAAGAGTGTGTTTTCATTGTTGCGAACTCTTGCAGATTTTACCCCCTGAAGGAACTTCTTAACAATTCATCTGGTTGGATAGGTCTCAGGTAGCAAAGTTAATAACCATATCAGAAACGATATCACTCTAGATTACTTTCTTCCTCATGACGTTTAGTGAAGACTCTCACTCCTTATCTGTTCAAATCAACCTAAGCGTATTTTGTAGAGACTTGATAGAATTATCTCTTCCCATGTTTACATCTTGCTAGAGATGGAAAGAAGGAGGGAATACTTTTAAATTATTCAAATAGATATAGCAGTGCTGTATGTCAGAAAAGTAGACAAACTTCCAGAACTTTTGGGTTGATAAGCCCCTAATTGTATAGAGTACTAAAAATGTTTATGAAGTTCTTTAGTATTTTCAGATTTGCCAGAGGCTGCTCTGCAGAAGATAGTAAACTGGAACTCCATGGGTCAATTTATTGTGATATTATTCTTTCAATATGTCTTTTCATTATCTGGACAACAACAAAAATCCAAGAGTTGGTTGTTTTGTTATATTTACCAAACAAACTCACAACAAATCCAAATCAAATTAAAACAAAAACAACAAAAGGAAAGAAAAAATATACTCCATTACTATTCTAAGAACTTCATGTGACCTAGTAGTCTCTAGCTAGCAAGATAATATTATTTACATACATCTATTTGTGATTTTGTCCATTCAAGTTGTGCCCTGTGGGAAAGCAAACAAGGGGAGAAATTTTTTTTTCTGAATAAGTGTGAGACATTAAATAGGTCAAGATTAGATATGAGACCTTCAACAGCCAGCAATGGAATAGCATTAAGTCTTCTGAGTTCACTAGGCAGTTGAATGTGCTATTGGAGGCACCATGCTGGGAAAGCATACATTTTTTTTTAATTTCTTATGAAGAGGTGATTGCACATTATGATATGAATAGCTGTGCTAAATGCATGGGAATTTTCTGCCAGAAAATTAAGGCCCCCTCTACCAGGCAATGGCTCACAGGAGGAATGTATCAGTGGTGAAGTAAAATCTGAAAACAGATTATTTCCTATTTAATAGTCCATTGAATTTCCTCCTAGAGCCACTGCCTGCACCATGACTACTCTGGTCTTTATTTTCATTCCCTAATCAAACTCATGCTGTTTTAATCTGACATGGGAAGGTACTTTGTTGTCAGAAAAAGGCTGAATTCATTAATGTATTACATTTTTCAGTTCAGGTGTAGCTGCTGCCTTTTGTTGGATTTTCACTAGTCTGCTTGAATAGATGATGCATTATACATGCAATTGTTTTATTCAGTTTGGTCATCTGTAAATCCCACCTTGTATTCTGTATAAATTTCAGGATCTTCTGGTATCTATTTGTGTCTCCAAATATTTAATATTCCCTGGACAGTTATATTATGTGATTCTACTTTAAGGGTATTCCTAATTTATTTTTTTTGCGATTAATTAGTTAGCTTTTAGGAGGATAAACACATTAATGTTGCTTCTGAAACCATTGATGGTGTAAGGTGAGCTTTTATACTGTTTCCAAAAATAAAAAATAAAATGTGATTAAGAGGTCCTTTTCTTTGTAGTGCTAACAGTCCTACTCACTCTTCTGCTGATATTTCTGACCTGGGAAATAGTTTTCTTATTTTTCTCTGAACTGCAATAGCAAAAACTCTCCTTTTCTAAAAGGCCTTATTCTGCAAAAATTTTTCATTCTATCAATCCATCAAAGATACTTGGAATGAAAGACATAAATAATCTGCATGTATCAAATAGTACTGAAAAGTAGATGTTGTCCAGAGTGAGCAGAATAGATATTCTCTGTTCTCTGTGCATGCTAAATTTTCTGCCCCAGTTTCTTTATAAAACATACTAATGAATCCCTAACTGATATTTTGTTGTAAAATCAGATTTGCCTTGATTTACAGTGTAGGAAAAAATTGTGATTAAGACTCTGTAGTTTTCAGAAGTATGCATAGATAGGAATGGATTGTATCTAGAGTAACAAAAAAGTAGACAACAAGACTTTAGTAAACATAAATCTATAGAATTGTCAAACGGTTTTCGTTGGGGGTACCTTCAAGGTTCATTTAGTCCAACCCTGCTGCTGTAGGCAGAGACATCTTTCACTAGAGCAGGTTGCTCAAAGCACTGTCCAACTTGGCCTTGAACAATTTCAGTGATGAGGTATCCAGAAAATCCCTGGGCAACCATTCCAGTGTCTGAACAACTTCGTTGTAAAGAAATTCTCCCATATATCCAGTCTAAATAATTGTCTTAAAAATTGATGAGAGAAACCTCCTCTCTAAATATTTACAGGTATTGTAAATTCTGCAGTCTAACCAAATTGTGTTATATATGTATACAATATGTCATATGTAAAGATTTGAATGGAAACAGTTGTAAAGTAAAAAGTACTTTCAGAAATGTGAAATGTTCATCATTTTGTAGTCCACAGAGTTTCAATTCTGGTACCTGGGTGTACCTGGTGTGTTTCCTTTTGGTGCCTGCAGAACTGTAAACGGGACAAAAAGTTAAGAGCAGGTGCACAATTCTTTTTCTGACTGTGAATTTCTCACTAGATCAAAGTACTTTGGAATGCAGGACTGTATTATAGAACCTGATAAAGTATAATCTGCAGAAGTTCTTTTTGATTTTCAGTGCCTTATTTGGGATGCTTCTCCATCTTGGGATTGTAAACCCACTAAAATATCTACCTCCTTTAAAACCTGAATTATTTTTGTTCTATGCCCTCTCTTTAATATGCTTCTCATGCTAGTATTTAAATCTAGTTTTTGACCATACCTAAAACTTTTAAAATTGCAACTTTTAGATACTCAGAGTTTGTTTTTCAACACTATCATTTGTCTTTTTGGCAGTGAAAATTCAATGATTTCTTGTAGCAGTAAGGTACTAGAGATTAATTGTTTTCACAAAGAAAAATACTCAGTAGATAATAGACTTTTAGTAGAAGTAAACCTTCAGTTACATAGGCCTTTATGAACACAATCTTATCTTTTGGTTGTCATGAAAGCTAGTGATTTGACTTTGGAGAAACGGAAATAATTTGGGGATACCTGATTGGTGGATAAACTATATATTTGTCTATCTGATAAATATAAACAATGTGCCATGAAGTAAATTAATTTGTACTATAATGGCCATGAAGCAACAATCATCCATGGAACTGTAGTGGGTATCAACCCACCACCTACTTGTGTAGATTTGGGATGTAGAAATCAAAGTTGTGTTTTGTCAATTACTTGAAGAAAATTTTGGAAAATCCCCAAATAAAGACTTAATTAGAGTGAGTGACTTTACTATTTAAACTCCTTTATTTTAAAATATATCTTCTTTTGGTTGGGATTTATAATTTGGCTTCTTTTAGACATCATGATTTTTAATTGATTTTTAAAATAAGATTATACTCATAAAATGGAGATCTCTTCTACACATGATCTTGCAGAAAATGGCTAGAATAGTGGTAGATTTAAGTTCTAAGCATTCACTTAGTAAAAACCTAGCATCATACATTAAAGGAAGGAATTTAAGATAAAAACACTGTGGTATACCATGTATACTGTTCCTCCTTGGGGAGCTGAATTTCACCATGTTTTTGGATTTAAATGCCTATGTTACTAATAATTGCTTTGGCTTTTCTTCAGATTCCTGTTCTCTACAAACAAGTGGGAACTGTTTAAAAAGGCAGATGTTTCTCATGAGATAAAGAAAAATAAAAGAGTAAAGCAGGCTCAGAATTAACTCTGCACTTCCTCCTGGTGGATTGGCAGTTATAAGTATCAGAATTCTGTTGTATGCATTTCCTATAGTGCATTGCCCTCTTAGCAGTATTACTTTAACTGCCACAGTAAATATACCTGTGGCTATTAATACATCACCAGAGATTATCTGAGCTTTCAGTAGGATCACCAGTCATTGAAATAAGATTCTAGTGACCTCCTCTTATCTGAATGAGCAAAAATTGCCATAGGAAATCCATAGCTAGGTATTGATAATACTAGGAATCAAATCCTACATAGTTTCAATTCAAAAAATCTGACAAAGATTTTTTTTTTTTTACTGAAGCATTAAGATACATTTTCACTGAGTATTTTATTCTCACTGTGGATATTTTAGGAGAAATAAAAGTCGCCAATATTAAAAATACTTGAAAACACATATGAGAGTGTTTTAATACTCCTGGGGAAGATACTATCTGTAATTAAAATACCAACAGAAAAGAATCCCTACATGTTTGTCCATTCTGAAGCTGAAAACACAGCATGTATTTTATAAATGTTTATTATACTGAAAGCTAATTCTGTTTTATGAATAGTTTGGGCTTACATAATTCTTGGTGGAAGTTCAGACAGAGAATTGCCTGTAGTGGTAGAAACACTGACTAGTGTGTATTTGTCACTATATATATTCACAGCTTGAATTTTGAATAAACTGAACTTTCTTTGCCCTACAGCAAGTTTTAGATTTTATGAACCATTGTACTTCTAGTAATACATAAATGTGCTTCAAATTCCAAAAATAACATAGAAAATTACTGTATTTCTTATGTTCTGCTAAGACCATTATGAGTTGGCATTGAAATGAAAGAATGACTGCACTTGTTTTGCTGCCAGTAGTGTGGCCCTGGCTGCTTGATTGATTTTACTTCATTTAATTGTTAAAACACTATAAGTAGAATCTTGAGCATTAACTGTAAGGAAAACTTGTTTCCTATGGATTTGTGTCTTTTAAGTATGTGAGGCAGTAACAGCTGTCAGTGAATTTTTACAATAGAGTTAGGGCATCTCTCCTGTGAAGTCAAGACTGAGTCAGCCATTTCCTCGGTGAGTTATTCTGTCAGACTTCTCTTCTTTGCCTCTTTTCATCTAGAACTTTCATATGTGTGAAATCTCTATCCTAATACCACATCTGGAAGAAAGTGGAGCTCCCTTTTGTAACACATGCCTCATCACTACTGTTGCTCTATTTTCAATCCAACTTGTGATGGCTGATCATGGTAGAGCTAATGCAGAGTGTTTATCCATATTTTATAATTTTTGCTATTCTTTTGGTGTGCTTTAAATAGTTATGGCAAATATTTTTATATTTACATATAAAGCCATTAAAAATTTCTTTCCTACTGTCTACATTGATAGACATTTCTTGAACATTTCTATTACAGCATGTTAGAAGAGAGAAGGGGGTTAGGACTGAAGAGAGAGATTGATTCTTTAGATGTTAAATGTTTATACTGTGAAATTATTTAGGTTCCCCCCCCC
>VZRM01001618.1:592830-672917 GCA_013397955.1 Grantiella picta
ACCCCAAATAAACCTCCCTGCCAGAGCAGAGATGAGTCCAGGTTTGTTCCTTCGTCTTACTTCATTTCCTGCTAGAATTTCTGTGGCCAGAGACCCACGCCACGCTAAGCACACCCCGGGGGCCACCCGGCCCGGATTTGGTGGAGGTAAGTGCCGAGGAGACCTCGTATTGTGAGCCTGCCGCGGCCTGCAGTCCCCTCGCAAAGAGAAACGTCAAATAGTAATAGTAAATAAACTGAAATGTAAAGAGTTAGAAGAACAGATGCACATTATCATTGGCTCAATTAAAATTCATGCTAGAGTTTTCAATACTTTTCCACGTACAAAGATCTATTCTAGTCTCTTCTGACTTGAAAATATAATTTTTATTTTATTGTGTATTTCCTAAGAGATACGGGATGTTTTGTGTTAGTATTGCTTTATATCTTCACTCAGTCTTGTA
The DNA here is from genome assembly GCA_013397955.1 of Grantiella picta. Classification (NCBI taxonomy): domain Eukaryota; kingdom Metazoa; phylum Chordata; class Aves; order Passeriformes; family Meliphagidae; genus Grantiella; species Grantiella picta. Next base: position 593,273 of record VZRM01001618.1, read on the forward strand.
AAAGACCTGACACCTACTCAGAGATGATATATATATAATTATCATACGCTGACTATAGTTTTGGTCATTAGCAAATATGCAGTAACTGATAGTAAGTGGAGACCTCATAGCAACCTTCAAATCTCAACAGGGCTTACAAGGAAGCCAGAGAAACACTCTTCATCAAGAACTGTACTGACAGGACAAGCAGTAATGGGTTCAAACTGAAAGAGGGGAAATTTATATTAGATATAGAGAAGATATTTGCTGGTGGTGAGGTTGATGAGGCACTGAAACAAGTTGCCCAGTGAAGTTGTGGATGTCCCATCCCTGGCAGTGTTTAGGGCCAGGTTGGACAGGGCTTTGAGCAACCTGGTCTAGTGGGAAGTGTCTCTGTCCATGACAGAGGGGTTGGAACTAGATTATCTTGAATGTCTCTTCCAACCCAGACCATTCTGTGATCCTGTAAAAGTGTTGTAATTGTTCACCTATGATACAAATACTGAGAAATAATATTTTTTTACAGGCTATTAGTCACTAGAAGTACATATTTAACATTTCAGAAAAGCTAGAAACGAGAATTAAATACCATCTCTGTGCATAGAAATAAGTTCTATACCTTCTGCTACTGTTTACTGCTTCATTTATAATGTTTCATATAGCAGTTTAGGGTCAGAAGGGCCATACCTTCCTTTAAAAGTTGGGTTTTATGTGTTAATGAAAATACCACCCACTCACAACCCAGAACCGGAACATACAAAATCTAATTAGTGAGTTTTTTTCCACTTGATTTATTGGATTTACTGTTTAATCCCCACTGGTTATGAAACTGTTTACTTCAATACCCATAACATGTGCCATCCAGATTCTTTGCTTGCTATGAGCTTGTAAACTCCTTCAGTATGTGATTGATGAATATGAAATTGAATCACAGAGCGTAAAAAAAGTGGCATAGACATGACTATACAGACATGATTTATAGGTGCAGCCTCAAAAATCTATCTGAAATTGGAGTTTTAGGAAATGACTTTGAATAGGATTTGACTGTTTTCTGGCATGCCATGATTTGAAGAAAGCTGCTTTTGCAAGATCAGATTTTTTATGTTCAGAGAGCAACAGTGTGTATATATAACCTCTCAATCATTTGACCACTAAATTAATGACTTTTTCCTGAAGATCCTGACAGTGGCTGAAAACAGAGAGAAGTAAAGGCTGGAAAACTGTCAAAATCATACTGATTTTGAAGTATACCTATTTTAAAACTAACGTGAAATAAGAAATATCTGAAACCCAATGATGATTTATTTATAGGAATTCATCTATATGTTAAATGTATATTAGGATTTGGGTCCATTCTTAGTGAAACTAAGTTGAATGCATATTTTCAATTTTTACTCTGTATTTCTGGGGAACATACTTTTAAAAATCAGAATTGATATTTGACAACAACTTGAACAAACAAACTTAAAGACAGGTGGATTTCTGGAGAATAGTAAAAAGTATTGAGACCTGAGAAAGCTAAAACTCTGTCTTAACTTAAGATTTTAAGCTTTTTTTTCTTAATTCAATTCAATTATTCTGGTTACTGTATCCGAAAACATGGCTTATGTCTATGTCTAATGTTCAGATATGTACTTGGTTGTTTAGGCGCAAGTCTGTCAATGTCAACAACCCCTGAATTTTAATGATATTTTCTTTGTAGAAATTTATAAACCCGTTGTGATTGTTTTTCACTTTTGCTATAGGCTGTAAAATGGAACCAGTATTTAATTTATTAATTTTCCAAAGACTTTTAAAATTATTTTTTAAACCATAAATAATATATTATTCAAGTATAATTTTACCTGCAAGAGATGGGAAACAAGAAAAAGAAGAAGAAAAAGAAAAGAGTGATTGGCTGCTGCTTTAATGAGAGTACAGGTAGATTTTTAGTTGGAATATGTATTATTCATGTCTGGAATTCTCATTTGTTTAGTTAATTATAAAAATTAAATTAGAAGTTACTCATAGAAGTCAGTTATCCTCCATAGACACAACCCCCCTAAAGACAGAGCACGAAGCTGTTATTCAAATTTATGAATAATTGCAACTAAGAGTAAAGTGGATATCTAACAGAATCATAGAATAAATGCTTTTTTTTAATAGACTCGTAGGTTTTTTTCACAGATTGAGCTTTGAAAAATTAAGTAGATAGCTGAAGCTCTGCACTGGATGTCCTTTTTCAAAAGGATAAAGTTTTAATTTTGTGGATTCACATGGAATATCTTTCAATTTAGTATAAAACATTACTTGTGTTGGTTCAGCAAAGGATATTATAACTTTCTCTGTTGGTCCAACGTTTGTATGATTAAATGATTTACCTATTTACCTTTTCCAGTGTATTTTTAGATATTTATCTGGAACAGATATAGATACATTTTAAAGGCTAAATACTGTTCAGAGAAGAACAAATATTTTCTTCTGATGTCTAAAAATAGAAATCTGTTAAAAATGCTTTATTACATAATGAGACAAGTTTATCTATTAATTTGAATACAGTTAATAGGAGAGTTAAATCTTGTGTGTCTGATTGGGGTTGTTTTATTAAGAATTTCAGTAAAACAAACAAAAAACTTGTGGAAAACAAATTTGGAGTAACATTTTTCCTTCTGATAGATGAAAAGTATTATTTAATGTAAGGAAAGTAGAAATATTTTACAGACAAAACTGCAATTGGACAATAGAATTTTAATTTTTCTCCTGTGTCCTGTTCTGATTAGGTTTAATGAATGCTGGAAAAAGAAAGGAAAAAAAAGAAAAGAAAAAAAAACCCACCAACATATATCATCTGTTTAACTTCTAATTTTTGAAAATATGGTTTTTCTTATTCTTCTTTACTCAGAAGTAATTATTCTACTTTGAGTCATTAAGAGTAGGGATGTGATTCAAGACAACCAGCCCAGCTTCACCAAGCGTAAGTCCTGCCTGACCAACCTAGTGGCCTAAATAGTGGCCTAGTGGAGAAATACATCAGTGGGCATGGGAAGGGCTACAGATATCTTCTGTCTGGACTGCTGTAAGGCCTTTGACACAGCCCCCACAACATCCTTCTCTCTAAGTCAATGAGAGATGGATTTGATGGGTGGGCAGTTTGGTGGAGAAGGAGTTGATTGGATAGTCACATCCAGAGGGTAAAGGTCAATGACTTAGAGCCCCAGTGGATGTCAGTGGCAAGTGGTGTCCTTTGGTACACCCTCAGCAAATTCACAGATGGCACCAAAATGAGTGGTGCAGTTGACACAACTGAAGGACAGGATGCCATCCAGAGGGACCTGGACAAGCTCAAGAAGTGGGCCCATGGGAATTTCATGGGGTTTAACAAGACAAACTGCAAGGTACTGCATCTGGGTGGAGCAACTCCACTATCAATACACTCTGGGGGATGAAGGGATCAAGAGCAGCCCTGCCATGAAGGACTTGGCTGTGCTGGTGGATGAGAAGCTGGAGATGAACTGGCAATAGAATCATTAAGGATGGAAAACACCTCCAAGAGCCTAAACTTTGACTAAACTCCACCCTGCCAACTAAACCCTAGCACTAAGTGCCATGTCCAGTCATTGCTTGAACACTTCCAGGCATGGTGACTCCACCATTTCTCTGGGCAGCCCATTGCAATGTTTAACCACCCCTTCAGTGAAGAAATTCTTCCTGATGTCCACCATGAACCTCCCCGGGCACAGCTTGAGGTAATTTCCTCTTGTCTTGTCACTGGTTGCCTGGGAGAAGAGGCTAAAGCCACCTGGCTACAACCTGTTTTCAGGTAGTTGTAGAGAGAGATAAGGCCTCCTTCCGCCTTCTTTTCTTCAGACTAAACAACCCCATCTCCTTCAACCACTCCTCATAGGACTTACTGTCTAGACCTTTCACCAGTTTCATCATCCTTCTCTCGCTATGTCTCTTCCAACACCTCCATGTCTTTCTTGAAGTGAGTGGCCCAGAATTGGACACACTACTTGAGGTGTGGCCTCAAGTGGCAAGTATGGGGTGCAAACTCTTCCCTCCTTCTGCTGGCACGGGGTGCCATTTGCCTTCTTGGACACCTGAGCACAGCTGGCTTGTGTTCACCCAGTTGTTGACCAGCATCCCCATGTCCTTTTCCACTGGACAGCTTTCCAGCCACTCTTCCCATGGCCTGCAGTGTTGTGTGGGGCTGTGGTGACTGAAATGCAGGATCCAGCACTTTACCTTGTTGAACTTGATACAACAGACCTTGACCCATTGGTCCAGGCGATCCAGATCAAATATGTGCTTGAAGCCCAGAAAGCCAGTCATATCCTGAGTTGCATCACAAGAATTGGGACCAACGGGTTGAGAGAGGTGATTTTTCCCCTCTATGCTGCTTTCCTGAGACCCAACCTGGATTCTGGAGTCCATTTCTGGTGTGCCTAGAACAGGAAGGACATTGATCTGTTGGAGCAAGTCCAGAGGAGGACTGGAGAGATGATCAGAGGAATAGAGCACCTCTCCTATAAGGAAAGTCTGAGAGAATTGTGGCTGTTCGGCACTGAGAAGGCTCCAGGGTGACCTTAGAGCAGCCTTCAGCCTGAAGGGAGGTTACAAGAAAGATAGTGATAGGATAACAGGGAATGGCTTCGGACTGAGAGAAGATTTAAATTAGATATTAGGAAGAAATTCTTTACTGTGAGGGTGTGAAACACTGGGGCAGTTTTCCCAGAAAAAGGGGCAGTTTGCCCAGAGGTGTTGTGGATGCTCAGAGAAATTGCCCCATCCCTGGAAGAGTTCAAGGCCAGGTTGGATGGGCATTGAGCAACATGGTCTAGTGGAAGGTGTACCTGTCCACAGCAGGGGGTTTTGGAAGTAAATGGTTTTTAAGGTCCCTTCCAACCCAAACCATTTTGTGATTCTATGAAGCAAAGGATTTTTTTATTTATTACACTTTCTTACTCCATGGGCAGATTAAAGAAATAACTTTTATATGCCGAATAACACTTCATGATGAAAATGTCTAAAGGAGAGATCCAGTCCTCATTAAATACATTTCTGCTTGGCTGCTCTGTACTTTTAATAGAAAATGAAGAACAACTGTGTGAAATAAAATGTTGGTTGCTTTGTAGCAATATGCCATTGATACTCCAGAAGTTTAATGAAAGTTGATAAACAGGGATGGCTTCTGTAAATGGTGCTTTATTTTTTATGTTTTAAAAACAACTAGCTGAATCATGTCCTCATGAATTGCTTGGAGCCATGTTCTGATAGTAAATATGCCATTCATTAGAACATACAAATAAGGAATTAAGTATGACAGCATAGAGTGTAAACATCCATAATTGCTTGTGTAGACAGCATGAGAATCACAGGTGGTTTATGGTGATGACTGAAGCATCTCCAAATGAAGACCAGAGGTTTCTAGCTGGAAAAATTGATAGGAGCATGAGGGTCATGAATAGTATAAATAGTAGTTATTTTTTGTGTTTTATGCACCGCATGACGTGTTACATTTAGCATTTTTAAGCCTAGTTAGATTTTGACTCACAAAGCTGTAGATATCCTCCTCATATTTTTTTCCCCTCCACTGAAGGAAGAAAAAGCTGAAATTGTAAGACCTAGAAAATGTTAGCTGCTTCCGTTCAGATTCTTCTAATATTAAATCCTTTTTCTCTTATGTTGTTTTCTTATTTGTCTTCTTCTACTTGGAAGACAGTTGTTATCAGACAAGAACAGGATGACTATCTCAACTATTCCTAGGTAGCACTTGGAAACCAAACTTTGGTTTTACGCTTTTAGAAGACTAGAGTCTAATAACTTAATTTTTTCATCCACAACCAGATATCTAGTAATTTTTTACCTAATTTGTTGTTCTCCATCAGGCTTCCCATATGCCAGTCAAAGGAGAATGTGAATTTTCTCTATATTCTTGTTAAATGGAGGCAAAGTTATCAAAAAGAATGAGCTGTCCATCTTATTTGTAAAGAGTGGCTGAGGCGTTCTAAGGACGAGAGGTCTGTAGGACTGAGATGCCTGTGTTATGGAGCTTCCACATTTTCTCAAATATTCAAGTCCATGAAAAGAAAGGGATTTTGTTTTGTAGTGAGCTGTTGCTACTGGCTAGCAGAATTAGAGTGCTGGCTAAGATGAATTGTGTTCTGAAAAGTCTCTCTTGCTGTGCATCAGGTATGGAGTTACATCAGGCGTGTGAATTCCATTCGTAGGTCTGGGTTCCTAAAAGTTCAGTGTAACAATACTGAGTATTAGAATAAAGATCTTTTCCATGTTTTCTAAAACTTTAGAAATTCAGGAAGTTTGTTGGTTCACCTGAGAGAAGTATTTAAGAGGTTACAATGAATTAGTCGAGTGTCACATCTGGAAAATTGAATCTAATCAATTCAAGAAGTTTAAGATCTCAGTTTCATCTTTGTCTAGGAATTAATGAAAAGAAAAATGGAGGAAAGCAATTGCATTAAAGAAATCTTACCTAATAACTCAAACATGATAGCCTGTGTGTAAGCTTGGAAGAACTCTTATTTCTGTATGATGCTCTCACTTATTTTGTCAACACTATTAATGAATTATATTTTAAAAATAAGTGGGATTTCACAGAAAAGAGCAGTTCAGGTGACTGCTTGCTACAGAAAAACTTATAGTAATATCGCAGTGGATTTTCAATCCATGTTCAGAATATACAGTAAAGACAGAAGAAATAATAAGGTCTTCTTGAAACTTCAGAATAAAGTGCAAAGTTGAGCAGCACTGAATGAAAGATAAAATCTGAAGGTAATTAAATTCTATTTTTCTTTTTTTATAATTTGTCAAAGTGAGAGATGCATTCTCTCAGGCAACGCAGCTACGATTTCTGCACTGAGTTTGAATAGATTTCAATCTCTTTTTTCTCTTATTCCTATAAGGGAATGGAAACATTTTGATAGGTGAAATATTCAGACATGTTGAGTGTATAAGGAAAGAGACAGAAATACACACATCTAAAAAGTATTTGGGTCTTCACTCAAGTTTTCATGAAAAAAGCTTGCAAAGATATTTGCAAAGTGAATGTGAGTAGAGAATTTGCAACATGTACTAAACTGTTTAGAGTAATATCTCTATTGTCTCCCATCTCTTCAACTTGCTTTCACGTGAGCTTGTAAATTTTTGAACACCACGCCTGTCTGACTAGATATTTACAGGGCCTAAGAGACAGTTTCGGAGATTAGTCCTCAGGTGGGTAGTTAGTGACCTTGGTTTGTATTTCGTATTGGAATTGGAATAAATTTTAAAAATGGTTCTTTTTTTTGACAACCCTTTATTAGCAGCCAGCAATTACATGTATTAAGAGCCCTTGTTGTTCACACTCTTTCAACCACAGAACACTAAGGGATGTATATGTAATAATTACAATTATCCATTCTCCTTATTGTCCTGCTGAGGAATGCAACTGTAATTCTGGCAGACAGACTACACAGTTGGCTTGCTGTCCTTGGACTGCAGATGTCTAATTGCAGGCAACCATTTCATTTCAAATGGCTCATTAAAACAGAAGACATTTAGCATTGCTAACACGAATCTGCATCTATGATTATGCATTTAATTAGAAAAGTGCAAGCTTTTTCCCTTTGTAATCTGGGTTGACCAAATTTCTTCCATGTAATCTGTTTTGGAAGAATTTGAAATTGGCTTAATTATGTATCTTTTTTTTTTTTGCAGTGGTTAATATCTGTGTTGTTCATACATGAACTTGACAAGATAGAAAACACCCTTTGCGTTTCACAAGTGTTGCATGTTTATGTAGTTTATTCAGTTTGGTATTTCCTTAATGTGAGAATCATTTATTCTTTCACTTTATTTGTGCCTATAGCTGAAATAAGTTTAAGCATATAATTAGATTACCCCTTCCGATCATTTATTTTTTCTTTTAACACTATTGGTAAGAAATGTTTCTAGTATAAACAGAAAAGATAATCTCCTTGAGTCCTTTTTTCTTTTCTTGAGCTCTGTATCTTATTTATTGTCCATTTGTGTGTGTATTGATACCACACTTTTTATTTAGCATAGCTTGAACCCATTTAAATTGCATTATCAACAGAGTTCCTTACTTCTCTGCATGTTCCACATATTACTCTTATAAGGCTCAGTGGTTACTATTTTAGTAATATTTCAGTAAGTAAAAGTAATCAGGGGGAGAGTGGGGCGAGGTACGGTTGAGGTTGGACAGAGAAATGCATTTGCACTAGAAGAAGACATAATGGACTCCCATTCTCCATCCTCCCCTTATAGAAAAATCTTTTTCTCTTGCACTTGACCTTTGTGCATCTTAATCAGTTGTTTCAAAGATCTCTAGCACCAATGAACGTGTACAGTATCCCTTTCGTGAGGCAGTCGCCTGTCACATTAGGATTTCTGCATGATCCTAGTGGCAAATCCCTTCAAGTTGAGCTTAAGTAAACGTGGAAGAATGTCCGAGGAAACAAGCATCTGTACAGACGCTAATTTCAAAATATTGCTAAAATTTCTCAATAAAACACTGTGCAGTGCTTTGAGTTACAGGAGCGGAACAATCTGAACTGCTGATTGTTCAGAATAAGGGAGGTCAGCACGGCAAAATACATTTAGGAAATGTGTAAAAGCTTCTTGTTATCAGACTTTGAGTGGGTGTAAGGAATGTTTATAAGTTTATGGCAAAAAATGTGCATGCTAGAACTGTGAAATACTACCTGCTGTCCAACTCCTATTAAAAATGAAAATAGTTATAAGCAAAGATAAACTGTCTCAATGGGCTTTTCATCTTCAGTTTTAGAAGTCTTATTAGTTTCTACATTTCGTAAGGTATGTCCTGGTTATCTTTTTTGTTTTGCATAATCTTGAATTGAATAGAAAAACACTAAGTTTTGAGGCAAGAATACATCCCTTCTACTGCTTGAATTACAGTAATAAGCACAAGTGTGATTTCTGTTCTGTCTGGTGTATCACAATTAACATAAGATCTTTTATTTATTATCCAGGTGCTTCAGATAAATGCTAAATGTGGGTCATCCACCCCCTTTCCCACCTCTCACAGTAGAGAATGAATGGGATTAAGAAAACTAGAATTGTGTTCTAGCTACTCTTTGTTCACAATACTGTCTTTGTGATATTTTTGATCTGTTGTTTCTTCTGTTGTGATACCTGAAATCACCCTTTAAATAAAGCAACAGCATATTTTTAAACCTTTTAGAAACTGAGAATTTCTGCAGCTTGCCTAGAGAGCAATTTGCTTCGCAGAGACAGGAATTCATATTTGTGGATCACCACAGCTGTGAACCATCCTGTTTAACCTCTAAAATGGGTACAGTATTATCCAATGAAACATTTTACTACCTCGGATTTAACTTGGGTGGATTAGATCTTATTATAATTATATAATGAAATTTGATTTGTTTCATAGAAATTGCATATTATAGTTTCCATTCACATCGTGGGTTTTTATACTTTTAAGTGCTTGAAGTTTGTCAAGAGAGTTTTACTCAAAGTAGGATATAAAATATAAGCTATAAGTCTAGGCTTCCTTTAAGCTCAGGACACCCAGATGAATCACAGTTTTTAATTCATGGCTCTTCTGGTAGTTTTTAGATGGCTGAAGTTAGAGAAATGAATTCTATAACAATTTGTTCTGAAAACTTACAGTTCACTGGGATGAAATTTTTAAAAGGTAGTACACTTGGAAAATATTCATACACAAATCCACGGGTATTATGTGCATCCAAATAATAGCTCTGAAGTGTTCATAAATGTGTATATAAACAGGTGCTCAGTCCTTAAGAGGTTTTTTTCACATATTTACTGCTCTCTTAGGATAATTTGGTGGCTCAGTTTCCTATTTTTCACTTCTTAAAATGTAAACCAGCTTGAAAAAACTGTCTCTCAGCAGACTTCTTGTGCCAGTCATACACAAAAAAAGAGGCTGGAGTCTCAGCACATACTCCCTTTTTAAGCAGCAGTGATTAGATAGTGTCTCAGTTAGTTTGCATCTTGGAAGTAACTTTCACTTCATATTTTTTCCTAATGTTAATCCTTTAAGAATAAAGAGCAGTGCACAACTGTCAGTTTTAGTGAGTTGGATTTGTTTGAGCAAGATAACAGTTCCCAGAGGACTGTGAGCATGTGGTAGAGTACTTCACAATCTTGCTTTGCTTCTCAGAGAGCTTTCTTGACTTGGCCTTGCTGCTGCTGTTTATTTCCCTGAGGAACATCTGTGAGAGGAACTGCATTTGTGTCTGAAGTACAGAACTGCTTCCTGGTTTTATTTTTCCCACCTTTCATTTTTCAAACAAACATCTACTTTCCAAATCCTTTCAGTAGTATTAATACTATATACTGCGTAATGGATTGTGACTGAGAGAGTAACTTTCTCAGAATTTTAATATGTAGCCATTTAGAGAGCAGTAGCTCATCCAAGGAGAATATAGTGGTGGTACTTTACTAGTATTTTAATTTGATAATTTTGTTTCTGATTTTAACAAACTGAAATAATATTAAATGCTGTTTTCTCCCCTTAATTTATAAAGAAAAAGTAATTAATGCCACTTGCTTCTCAGATTTAAATGATATATATTTAATTTTTGTGGGTTTAGAGAAAGAGATTACTGGGTTCATTCTAGAGGCAATTTTTATCATTTCCAGGGAAAGATAGTGGAGAAAACCATTTTGTGATGAAAAGCTGCACATGGAAACATTGTCCAAGGTCTAAGCTAAGAACGTTGATGGAAAACATATATTACTGGCTGCTCTACTTGGGTTCAGCCTTTCTTTTCAAGACCGCAACTATGAGCAGGGTAACAAATTATATCACGTATCCCTTTAATGTTGCTCTAATTTCTCTTCTGCAATACTGTACCTTTTCTCATGTTCGTTGATCCAGAAAATTCTGTGCTTTGTACAGTGGTATTAAAACTGAACATACCACTTTCCCTTGTTTCTGATGCACTGGCATTTTGTGAAATTATATATTTTTTTATAAAAATAAGTAATTCCACAATTATTCCATGCCATGCTAAGTATGAATAGTCATATATAACTGCCTTATTATTAGCTACAAATAAAATGTCATCTCTGGTAGTAGAGCTATGAATGACGAGGTTTTTAATCTCTCTAGAATGTATCTAGATTTTAATAATTCTTCATTAGAGTAGTTGCCAATTTATTTGCTATAGTTCAGTGTTTTTTTATCCATTTCCTTTTCCTGAAAAGTTGGAAGTGGCACAAATGGAATTACAAACTATACATATGGTTGAAATTAATCCATCTGATTTTTTAAACGCAGGATATACAATTTTTCAACTATTCGTATTTTTACTTGAGTGGGTGTACTTGAGTGGAAAATTCATTTTTCTAAATGGGCCAGTTTCCTTCTGCAGAACTATCCCTGATACAGGTAGCTCCATATACAGAACAAGCAGCAATTAAGTTTTTTTTGGGGTTTAAAGAAATATTTCGTTACCTGATTGTCATCACTTTTTAGACAGAAATACTAATGTTATTCTAAGGGAAAAACTGGACTTCTGTCTGAGTTCCGTTTCCTGATTCCCAGGCTTTTGCTGGGGAGCCTGAGAGTAGCCATCTCACCAATTTTCAATGTAGGGATTAACATGGTTAACAGCTTTCTCTGCAAATGGGAAGCAAGGATTTCCATGTAGAAGATGCATTATTCTCTTAAAGTGTATAGACTAAACCTGTTTTCTTTAACTTCTGTTATGAGCTTGTCTTTAACAAATTTTAAGACTCTGTTCTAAATGACTTGGATTCTGTCTTGTTTGCTTCTACTACTTAACATAGGGGAAATGTGACACAACACTCTAGAGCCTAAAGCATTTTTGGGTGTTAATGGTATCCATTAATGCAACACCTTTATTTATTTACAAATATAATATAAGTTCATGATTCCCACTGATATTTTCAGTTCCCTGACTTCCATTTTCTGTCTCTGTGTTTCTCTGTAACTTATAGCAGGCTTGTGGCTGTGATATCCTTACTGCCTATTGATTTAAGTATTCTTTAATTGAAAACTATTCAGCAAACATACTTTTCAATTTACTATTTTGCCCAACTAGGTTTAGATGCCAGAGGCTCATTTGTAGTAGTTGAAGGTTAAAGATTGAAAAGTAAAGCTGCATGTTATCTAGGTATACCACAGTTATATGCAGGGTTTTCACCAAGGACTTGTCATACATCTTACATAGCCTGCGGGCTAAAAGTGTGTGTCTGCCTTTGTGTCTGCATGTGTAACCACAGGAAAGGAAAAGGCAAAAAAATCAATGATCTCAAAATTAATTAAAATCAGGAAGACTTCCCCCTGCTGACAGGATATTTAGGATGAAAATAATTAAATGAGCTATTGTGGCAAATGCAGTATCGATTGCTCACCAAGAGAAGCTCCTTGAAGACTTAGATGAAGATTGATAACTGGTTTTTAACAGTTAGAGCCAAAGGCAACCATTCCCATCTTCAATTCTTATGCATTTGTGCAGTTTGACAAATGGTTTTCAACCCAACTCTCTATTGACCACTATAAAAAGCTATTATCTACTATAAATAAATTGCATATACACGTTGCTTCTCCATTCTTCATATTTGTGGAGTTGAAAATGCTTTATCATTTTTCATTTGCTCATACTTTAAATGAGTCGCTGCCATCCTTTCAGGGCAGAAAGCTTTTCTTTCTTTGTTTCCAATCATAGTTTGTTTGGTTTTTTTTCCTTTCTTTTAGTAAACAGGGTCAGGATTTGCATACTTGAATTAGACATGAAGTGAAGACTAATATTTTCAGAATAACAACAAAAGAGAATAAACCTGAATATGGCACCAGATTTTCCTAAGTGATCACTGGAATTTAGCTATAACATATCTACAATAGCAAGTAAAAAGGCCCATTGGAGGCAGACTCATAAAGCAAAGCTATTGGTGCCAAAAACCTGACTCTTCTTATTTCACACTATTCTCTTTATAGCTACCTTGCTTCAGACTCTCACTAGTCCATTCCTTTGGACAAAGCCAATTAGCAGATGGAGCACATAAAGTACAGCCCTTAATCACATCTTTCAGTGAATTTTATTTTAAGAGAGCCTGGTTCATGCGTTATGAGACCTCTTCATGATGTGCACCAGAGCACTGCTCTGTGGTGTTGCACATCAGGAGAGTCACTTCAAAAGCTTGCTGCTGTTCAAAAGCAAAATCTGAGACAAATATTTCACAGTCATGAAGCCTTCAAAAATTATTGTGAGAACAAATCTTGATGAGAGGGAAATGAGTGGGCAAGTGTTGTTTTTGTTTTGGCGACAGACTAAAACAAAAATAGACATAGAAATTACCATATAGAGAAAGGGAAGTAAATAATATAGATTTAATACTTGTTTAAAATATCAAAACAAGCCTGTTAAAAGCACTTGGCTTTGAATCAAATTAATTTAGCTAAATATTTATGGAAGCAGACTCTTATACATTAACTTCTTTGTGGAAACACACAAGACGCAAACAGTTCCACATCATTTAGAAAGGAAGCAGTTCTATGGAAAACATAATAAGAAGTGATGAGAATAAAGAAGTGATTAAGAAGTGCTCCCTACCTATGCTTTGGCATGTCCTACTAATGGCTCTGGTGTCAAATTTCACTTTTCCTGTGTCTGTTTTTAGTGAACTCAATCTCTGTGAGATCGAGATTCTTAAGTTACTACAATGTATGGATACACTGATTCTTAGATATTGCAATATAAGGAACTCATGCAGAAATTATTCTCCCCAGAAATAATTATCTTACATTGCTTTCTTTCTGACAAATTACAAATAGTTGTACCTCACTGGAACTCAAAGACTTTTTGTGATTTTTATAACTGGATAATTTTTTGCTACACTTTTAATTAAATATTAGATTAAAAATTGTAAAGAAATCAACTGCTAAGAACTTTGAGACTTTGAAATATCTGCCTTTTGAGCTTTAGATTACTCAGGCCTTCCTAATTTCATTAGAATATGAGATGAAATAGATAATCATGTTAAAATGAAGGAACTACGTTCTTGTAGATATCATTTGTATGCTGCCTGCTGCCTTGAGCTATTCATGACCAGTCAGGAAAGGTTTTCCTAAATAACCATGACATTTACTGCACTCTGCGATATCTGGAATTTTTTATCAAGGGCAGGAGTTAACATCTTATATTAACAGCTTCAGGAGAAACAATTTTCCTTCATATATGCATTATATGAAATTTATATTTTGCATATTATATTAAATGCATATATAACGCATATTATATGAAATATGCATTTTTCGATGAAAGTTTTTATAGGAAATAAGAGATGAAGAAAATAAGAGGATACAAATTTTAACTTATTTGAGTTTATTTCTGTGTAGGATTCTTTGCAAAACAACCTGTTTCAATAAGACCATAACATTAGGCATCTAGGTGAAATGTGATCCTTTGTGACTTTAATTTTGTGACACTATATTTTGAGTTTGTTTGCTATCCAGTGATCATAAAAATATTGTAGTACTTCCTGTAAATTTTCCATACCTGATCAATAATCTCTTCCATTGAGTTTTAGAGAAAAGACTAGAATATTGTTTTATCTGTCAAAGGCCAATTGGCTAGGAGAGTCTGTGGGTATGAATGATTAAGAGGTCAAATACTTCTATATTTCCTCGATTTTCATTTTCATTTTCATTTTCATTTTCATTTTCATTTTCATTTTCTTTCTCTTCTCTTCTCTTCTCTTCTCTTCTCTTCTCTTCTCTTCTCTTCTCTTCTCTTCTCTTCTCTTCTCTTCTCTTCTCTTCTCTTCTCTTCTCTTCTCTTCTCTTCTCTTCTCTTCTCTTCTCTTCTCTTCTCTTCTCTTCTCTTCTCTTCTCTTCTCTTCTCTTCTCTTCTCTTCTCTTCTCTTCTCTTCTCTTCTCTTCTCTTCTCTTCTCTTCTCTTCTCTTCTCTTCTCTTCTCTTCTCTTCTCTTCTCTTCTCTTCTCTTCTCTTCTCTTCTCTTCTCTTCTCTTCTCTTCTCTTCTCTTCTCTTCTCTTCTCTTCTCTTCTCTTCTCTTCTCTTCTCTTCTCTTCTCTTCTCTTCTCTTCTCTTCTCTTCTCTTCTCTTCTCTTCTCTTCTCTTCTCTTCTCTTCTCTTCTCTTCTCTTCTCTTCTCTTCTCTTCTCTTCTCTTCTCTTCNTCTTCTTCTTCTTCTTTCTTACAGTCTGGAATTTCAGACATGGACAGTGTTCTGAAAAATAGATAAATGGTATGAAAAACATGCTTTTAAATCGTGCTTAACCATAGTTAAGAGGTATGTGTATGTTTCAGGAAAAATAAAATCTCACCAGATTAGTCCGAGACATGCAAATAAATTGTTAAAACTTCTACATAAGCTTGGACACGTTTTTATTTTTAAATGTAGATTTAGATGCTGTGAAGAAATTTGACTGTTACCCTGATGGATGGAATCCTGATGGAGTATTGAAAAAGCTGGAAGAATATTCAATTTTTTCAGTTCCTATTTTTGGTTTAGTAATTATGAAAATTATATACTATCAGTTGGCTTTATGGTATAAATATCCCTTTGAAAGTGAACTGTGCTTAGAGTTCCAGAATTTTCAGGATGGATCACTGTGTGAATTTGAATTCTGTGTATTGCTACAAATTTATTGAACATACCAAGATTCTAATCACCTGGAAGACTGTGGTAGATTCTTATATTCACCAGAAGAGCATCCATGTCTAATATTGTAGCAATATCAGTTTGAGTTGTTCTGATTAATAAGCCTGTATTCCTTCTAGTACTGAATTACTACAAGTGAATTGTAAGTTTTGAAAATTTCATATCCCTAAAACCCACACATACAATTTTTCTTTATCTTACTTTGTTTATTCATATAGCTATATTTTAATATATTTTTAATGTCTGTGTGCTTTGCTCTTCAAGGATGTCGAAGTACCAAAGTAATTTTCAAATAATCTTTCAGTGTCTAGGTACTTCTCTTCATTACCCATTGAGGATCTCATTAAATGTTACTCAGCCTTTCCTGAACCATTGCAATTTGAAACTGTTTTTAAATTAGGTAAATTTTTGTGGGCTAGTATATTAGAATGGTTTTATGAGTGCAGGAGTAGATGATAGCCTGGAAAAGTAGTGTCACAAATGAGAATGCAGCTTTTCAATCACTGAATAAATTGACTAACTGTAAGCAGATTTTAATCAAAACAAAATGTGTCTAATGCAAATATGTCAATGTATTTAATTCCATGTCTACTCTGTGAAGCTGGGATCACCAATTTATGAGAATCTGATTATTAGAACTAGCATCATAACATGATAAAAAGTTTTTTTCTGGAATAAATATTAATTAATGGAGAACTGCTTTGAAATGAAAAAGCAATTATAAAGTGAAAAGCAGCTGGTGGAGGCACCATAGTAAAAAAAAAAAAAAGTAATGCAAGGTCAATTTGCTTTTCTATAATCTGTCTATACTATCATCTACATATAGCATACAAGTTGATCAAAGATTTATGAAAAAACAATGAAGAATCTAAAAATAGTTATGCTTCTCAAATCAGAACAAAACCAAAAAAACTCCAAACCTCAAAACAATATCAAAGACAAAAAATCCCCAAATAAATTATCTACTTTTAAAATCATAAAAAAGATTGATTTTCTAAATCGCAGGCTAGCAGTGTGTCTTTTAATACCTTTTTCTTTAGGTATTACTGATTTTAAGGAGGTGTTAGTTCAAAAGAAAAAATATTAAATTACTTATTTAGAACAGAGCCATAAGACATAAATTATTAAAAGAATTATAGAAGAATGACATAAGGCATAAATCTATTTTGAAACAAATTTATGCTCTCTCATGGGTTACTTATGTTTTATACTGCTTCACAATTTGTTTTCGCCTGCAAACATGAATGTTGCAATGCTGAACATGTAATCATCTTTTTTTCTGAAGACATTAAAGTTTGTATCATTAATCCTTTCTAAGAGAAGAGAAATTTAAAGCAGGAGAAGGAAATGTATTATGAATACTCATACGTCTTTTATCTGAATTTCAAACTCATTAATATGCACTTATTTTTGTCATTTTACCTACAAAATTTGAAGATGTGAAAGCTCTGAAATCCTCAAATATTGTACAGTTTTTACAGGATACAAAAATAAAATATTTAGAGATTCATTCTTTACAACATGTGGGGTTTTCCCTCTATTTTTAAACAGATTTACATTTAATCTCTGGATTATACTAGCTTTATGCCTCTCATTTGCATTGCCAGGTGTACTTTCTTGTTGCATGAGGGCACAAAAGTATCTACTGTGTATGCTGAGTAGGATCTTTCTGTAATTACTTATGAATTGCTCATGCAGAAGGACTTTTCATGTGGTGTGATAAGTCTTGAATGCTGAGCTAACACAATAGTAGCAGTCAGGTCTTTACTGTGGATGTGGTTGATGGAGTTGCAGTGATCACAGTCATATTGATTTTTTGAACTTGAGAACAGATGAGAGGAAATAGACTACCAAACACCAAATAATGACCCATTGTTCCTTGTAATTAGGTTTTTGCTATCTGTCCCTAAGGTATATAAGAGTGTGATGGGGTATTTTATTGCAAAAAAATATTGTGGCACATACCATAATTTCTAAAGTTCAGAAGGAAGGTTGATAAAGTACTTTAGAATATCTTTCACCTGGATATATATTGTATAAACACAATGCAATGATAGGAAGTGTGGCAACCATATGACTATCGTTTGGAGTGCTTTACCTATTCCTTTATTCTCTTGGCATTTTCTAACAATTTGTCTTTGTTTCACGTTTCACTTTGCTTTTTCTCTTTGAATTGGAGCTCAAACTTGGAGGCACTGAGGCACAAGAGGAAATCCTTTATTTTCTTTTGTCTGTTTGTGTAAGCCAAAATTTACACTTTCGAACATAAAATTGCCTAGTTCACATTATCTGGATTAAGAAAAATTAAAAGAATTTTTATTAGTTTAAGGTCTTTTTTGATAATATATGAAATAGATAATTTAATTTGTTTGGATGTTAAAACAAGTATTTTGTTGATGGGGGAAAATAATTTTCATCTGTTTTGTCTCTACTTAAAATCCCATACACATCTCTGTAAACCTCGTAAAATTCACTAGGCCACTAAATGTTTAAAAAAAAAATTAAGGCAGCTATATCTTAATTGAAGTACTACCCCATTTTGGAAAAAAAAAAGCTAACTGATTTTTAATAAAGTTAGATGAACATTGTTTATAGCTTACTGGTGTTCATATCTTGTTCCCCATTGGAATGCATTTTTGGGGGTGAAAAAACATATCTGTACTCTTTTCTTAATTGTACCACAGAGTGGAGTTAGGAATGTGTCAAGAAGTGAGAAAACATGAGCATTAATAAGCATACAATGCAATTTAACAGTTCATAAAACAGTAAAATTTAATCCCAGGCTGAGAGATTTATTAAATCTCACTTAGCAAAATGGTTTTGTGGGATGTGTTAGCAAGTGAGAATTAAGTGAAATGATTTCAGGGGCAATAGATTTTATTAGCTGAGGAGGGGAGGAACTAGTTTTGCAAGCCATTTCTTCTTAATTTCATTCTCTAGTTATAATTGCCTTGAGGGTGGGAGAGCTTTCTGTGAGTAGTAGTAGTAGTATGTTGGGTCTCTGGAATTTGTGTGCATAATGGTGCATTTGTCAGGCATCATCTAACTAAAATGTCTTTTGTTGATGGGCTTGTGCAGAATTTCTTCTAACGGTTGTCAAAAATATTTAAATGTAATACAACTTAAGCCTCTACCTCTAAGATAAAATTACTTCTATTGGGTTTATTAGGCCTTTTTGTTTGTTTTGTAATATTTTTATCCATGCTTGGTTTCTATGTTCTTTAACACACCTGCTAAAAAAAAAGATAAAGAAAAATTACTTTCTTCAATATTCATCTCTTGTTCTGGACCTTCTTGAAAAATCTCTTTGTAGGGCAGATTTGAAAGTATATTTTGGAGGTAGCTGATCAAGAATATGTAGTGAATGCAGTAGGGTAATATTAGCACCCTTGGCACCACACCATATGAGAATTTAGGGGGAAAATGTTCTTATGTTACTAGTTACTCTGTTTTGTGGGTTAAAATCATTGTCCTAACACAATTCAAGATCTGGTCCTTAAAATTTTCTGGTCAAGCAGTAGTAGAATCTTTAATAAAGAAACGACAGGTTTTTGTAGTTTTTTGTAATTAAATCTTAACTTACTTTTATGTGTTATCTATCATTGTTTCTGTAGTTTATATCCAGCAATTTTTAAAGTCAACTTTTTAACTTTTATCAAGCAGGACAAACTTTAAGGAAAGTAATAGTGCCAGTAATGAGACCTCTCCTGCACTGTAGGTAGTCTTTGCTTCTTGACTTCTAAGTGTCATCAGACATTTCTCACATCATTTTTTTAAGTTGTTCAAAAGAAAGGAAGCAGAGGCAGCTTCTATAGGAAAATCAGTCTTTAAAGGAAAATAATGACAATAAAAAAAGCTTGGACAGAGGCCTACTTCTGTTCACTGTGCACACAATGGAAATAACCTAAAATACAAGAATAAAAAAGAAAGGCAGGTGGTGGGGAGTTTGGTAGAAAAAAAAGGAAGTGTTTTGTTTGTTTATGAAATAATGCCATTTATTCAAGGTTTTCTAGCTTATAATTATGTATTGTGTGTTAAATTGTCACTAAATATAAAAGAGAAGAATGAGTAATTATCAAAGGAGAGGTACTTAGCAGGCTAAGGAGATTATAAGACATTTTTGATGGTTTTGAAATGAGTAAGTATTCCACTATAAATCCTTACTGTGCAGTGACTCCTAAATACTGTTCCTTTTCCCTAAAAAGGTTATGCTGGGGATGGAGGAAATTTGATTAAGTTGTCCTGTTCATTGTACCTCCAGAATCTACTACTTGCTCAGGCTGTTAGATTAAAGAAAAAAAACTGCTATTTGCACTCTTCAAATTGTACTGTCATCTCTGTCCTTGATATACCTGACTATGAATAGACTGGATATATTGGGAGTTGAAAAAAAACTAAACCCAACCACCTGACTTTGCATCCAGTGTTCTATCCAGAGCATTACTGTTGTGTAAGAAATAAAATACCATTTATAAATGCCAATGGAAAATTCATTCCTTATGGAACATGCCCTGCCTTGTGTACTTACACCCCTTTTGCCAAATGGGAATGAAACATTCTCATTCTGTTCTAAACTCTTGGAAGGAGAAGTACCATAAATACAAGCTTAGCAAGAAAAATGTGTTGCAGTATGAAATGGGCATGTTAACACTTACACCAGTGAACATAGTCAGTCTGAATTAAGTTTATTTCAGAAGACACTATGGTCTGAAATCCATACAGTAACAAATGATTTATTGTATATGATGAAATAAGTTTTACAATTGATTAAAGACTTTATATGAATTGCTTTTAATGTGTTCACACATTTTCAAGGAATTTGTTAATAAAACGTGAAAGTGTTCTTTCTCTTCTATGCATTTATTGAATACTTTTGTCATGATCACCTAGGAAACAAATGCAGTTATACATTTGTGAGCATTTGCAGTTTCATTTCATTCTTGATGTGGCTAAGGAAGTCACACTTGAAAGAATTTAAGCATCATTTTAATTAATGCACAAAATTTTTCAGAATACATTAGTGTCCATCAGACACTAGGCAAAACCCTATGAACAATTTGACCTTTTAAATGTAGTTGGACTTATCTCACAAGGATAAAAGCTGACTGACTAAAGATAGGAAGACAAAGATGATCTTGAAGAGAATAATGAATTGCATATGAAAATTATAAGCTATTCTACTTACTGTAGTAGTATTATTCAGATAATATGCAGGTAAAGATAGAATAAGAACTAAAATGTAACGAAGTATATGCATACTTTACTAATCATCAGAATAAGCTTGGCTCATGCTATGCATTAAGTGAACTGTAAAATATCTTAATTGAAATTTTTAACGAGCCAATTCAGTGTAATACAAAGCTGACTAGAGAATATGAATACTATATGTCAAGGTTAATTTTTTATTTCTGTTTTAGTTTGCATAGGACATTTTCTTCTAGAACATTTAAAGAACAGTTCAGGCTTTTAAAAAGAATTTTAGCAACATACTTGTTTTTGCATGAAAATTTAGATATATTTAATTTATGATGTGTTTGTAATGATATTAATAACAATAGTAAGTACTCTCACTAGTTAATTAAGCACAGGGGTTCATTCTTAAAGCAGTTAGCTCATTTGTTGACTCAAATATCAAATGGCATCAATGAACTCTTATGTACTGAAGTCTGAAGATGTTTACAAAGGCCACGATTTCTCTGTTTGGTTAGGCTTTCCTAAATTTTATCTATGTGTCAAAGTGTGAGCCCTTTCTCACAATTTTTCTTCCTTTTTGTGGATTTTATATTTTTGGTTGGTTTGGGGTTTTTTTGGGGTTTTTTTGGGTTATTTTAAGGTCTTAAGAAAGGGATGTACACCTTGGGTTGCAGCTATGCTGCATAAACAGCCCATTTGGTTTCAGGACTTTCAGCAGATTCTTCTCTAACTAACAGCCATACTGAAGGTCACTAAAAATCATATATCTTCTCTGTTATAAGAAGGGCAGCAAAACTTTGCAATGAAGCAGTTTGCTCCATGATGTGGGGAAGATTTCTCCTTGGATGAGGTCTAGGCTAAAGTGGGTTTCTTCTTTATTTGCTTTGCCCATGTAGGTTAGAAACCAGTAAAAAATACTACTCTGCAAAACTTCTGCTCCAGCTCCAAGCTTCCAAAACTAAAACTTTCCTTACAGTACTGATTAACCATTACAAGAGAGTGTGACAAATATCAAAGGACCATTGAATGCTTTGGGTTGGAAGAGACCTTAAAGATCATCTAGTTCCAACCTCTCTGGTGTGAGCAGAGATACCTTGCAGTAGACCAGATTGCTCAGAGCTCCATCCAAACCAGACTTGAAAATTTCCAGTGCTGGGAATATCCACAATATCTGTGAGCGACCTGTTCCAGTGCCTCACAGCATATATCTACTGGAAATTGTCATGTGCCTTTGACTTCTTTGGATGTTTTTGTCATCCTACAAATTTCCGGCTTATAGAATTTGACATGAAAGCCATGTTGTTCTGCATCTGGTATAAGGTCCATTTGATTCCTTCTGATGAGTCTTAACAGTTCTGCTTCCAAATTTGCATCTAATTAAACAGTAGGTGCTAGTGAATTTCTGATTGTTTCTTTGTGAGCTGTTTTTGCTAAAGTCTCATAGCAATTTCAATTTTCCTTCATTGGTACAAGGACTACAGTTTTAGAGGCAAAACTGGTTTAAAAAAAAAGTTTGTATTTCTGAGCCAGATTTATGTGTTGTACTTACTGTGTAGTTTATTTAAAAAGCTGTTGTCTAGACTTCAGCTCTTGCCAAGTCTTGCTTCTAGAATATTGAACTTTACATGATGCTTACTCAGCATGTCATTCCAACTTTTTGGTGTTTCACTGCCTCCTTGTCAAATATCTGCTTGCCTTAAAAGCACTTTAATGCTTTGCAGATAATGAACAATTTGGCAGCAAAAATATTTTCCTACTGCTTTGGAGCCCTGCATAAACTACTTGGAGCCTGAGATCATTGAAACCTATTATACCAACTATTTTAAAATTAGGATTTATTTCTGTTTGAATTTTGAAATCTCTCCTTGGGACAGCCATTTAAATGTGAACGTATATTTTTCTCTTTAACAATAGCTTATGTGCTATAATGGTAGAATATTTTTGCATTTTTATGTTTAGTTTTATTGTAAAGCGCCTTGGGATGGCTTTGCGTGAAAGGCACTATATAAGCTCATTTTGTATTGCATTGTATTGTATTGTGACAAGTGCAATAATCTCCAGGTTTCCTATCCATTAAAGAACTAATTTCACAGCTCACTAATTACGTGAATGAGAAAGGGAAATAGGTCTTTTTCTCTAAGGTATGCCGAGCAGATGGCGTAGCACTCATTTCTACCAGCTGAATCTAAGGTCCTCTGGTGCTTTTGGTTCCAAGTCATGCCTCTGTTTATCAAACAGA
Source organism: Grantiella picta (assembly GCA_013397955.1). Lineage (NCBI taxonomy): Eukaryota > Metazoa > Chordata > Aves > Passeriformes > Meliphagidae > Grantiella > Grantiella picta. The sequence continues at coordinate 616,340 of VZRM01001618.1, forward strand.
ACAGGAGAGAGATATCACCTTCTTGTACAGCAGGACTGTGTGCAATGAGAGGCTGTCTCTGTCCTTTGCTAATACCACATTACTTAGCAGTCACTATGTCTAAACCTATTTATTTAGGATGGGACATGAAAACTATTAAAATGAATGCGAATTTTAATGTATTTCTAATCTACCTCTGATTTATTGAAGATACTGATTAGTTCTGCCATAGGGATTTAAACTGATACACATCAAAAAGTTATTAATGAATCAATTGAGTTCCATTGGGATGGAATCTTGTCTTTAATTTCAAAACAAGAAACATTACTTCCTTAGCCTGTACACTTTCATTTATAGTTAAGGTTTTGTCAACTTACTAATTATTTATTTTTTTCTTTTGCCTCACTTGTGAAAATAACCAACTTGAATCAAACATGCACACAGTGATTTATATAGCTCCCTAATGCGCTGCGTTTTAAAAATGAGTCATCAGATACTAGTGTACTCCCATGATCCTGAAAAATAGCTATTTGAGCCCTTTTTGCAACATTAAAAAGAAAAAAGCTGAGACTGACTGAAGATCCTGACATAACTCATGTAGGACTTTGCAACAAGGCTCTGTTTTACAGTGCTGCACAAGCAATTGGACCATTTTTCCCCTTTAGCATAATGAGCAGTGCTAATTTGTTTTTTCCTTCTTTTACTGCTGGCCTGTCTCATGTGTTTGCTTTGTGCTCATGGCTCTGATGTTGCTCTCATTCCAGACGGATGCAGCACTAATGTATGATGCCGTTCATGTGGTGTCGGTGGCTGTCCAGCAGTTCCCACAGATGACAGTCAGCTCACTACAGTGCAACCGCCACAAACCATGGCGCTTTGGGACCCGATTTATGAGTCTCATTAAGGAGGTAAGTCACTAATAAAATATCCTGCTCCCCTGCTTTCTTTTCTCCCAATTCCCCTTTTCTTTTGCTTTCACTCTGTTTAGTTTCTGCCTTTTTTTTTTCAGTAGATGGTAATCTCTCATCTTGTCACGTATAAGGAGTTTGACAAGCAAGACAGCATTTTTATTTGAAAGTGGGTTTTCCTGAAGCATTAGTTGGAACAAAGAAATATGAAAGGGTGAAATAACTGTGTCCTAAATCAAACTTATATTTGTAGATAATTGGGTCTGTGTGGAACATTTATGGCACAAAACCCCAAACACCTGAAACTCTAAAGCATAGACTGATTCTGAGAAATTCAGCAACTAAATATTGGCATAAGTTCAAAGGGGCCAGGAATGAATTTTACTTCCTGTTTTAAATTTTTTTTTTCTTCATTTTCTATGGTGAATTACTATAGGTCTCCTTGATCTCTGAAGATGATGTTTAGATACTGATACGTAGTGATAGTAAAGCTAGGAGATTAAAGGTGCGAAAGGTGAACACTATAGACTATTCAAGTCTCTCATACTGCAAGTCCTAATACAGTGTTTTGCAATCTAGACATGTAAAATATCATGGTGAGGATAATTATTTACAATGGACTGTAGTTTTTTTAAAGTATTGGCTCCTTCTAGGATGATAATTTTATTTCACATGTTTCCTTCACTACGTATAGTTTTAGTACTAGGGTAGATTTTAAGTCATAAAAGAATGAGGCTATAGCACTTCATTAAGAGTAAGGAAAAAGCTCTGGAAGGCTGGCTCACTGACCTCAATTTTTGCTGTCTCAATGTGATTTCAGGGGAATAAACATCTTGCAAAAGTAAGCCTTTATTTGAATAAAATTTCCTGACAAAAAATGAAGTCCAGTATTAATGAAACAGTTTGAAGCTTGGGGAGGGGCAGGTGTGTAGGGAAGTAGAAGGGGAAATGCATGCATGAATGATGGAGGAATGAAAACAAAACAGCCTTTTATCTAATTCAGTAGAAGAATCTATTGCCTGACATGCAATAAAAAAAAATCGTGTTTAAAAAAATTGTCTATGAAGACTGAAGGAAAGTCTGATTTAATTAGCAAAAAGTAGCTTCAAAATATTTAAAACCAAAAATATCAACCACAAGGTAAATTATTTACATAAAATGAATAATTAATGATCCCATTTTGGCAGGAGTAAAATTTGTCCTTTTTGGGGAAAAATAGGAAGAGGTATTTATTTATAGAAATTGTGTTTTCTTTCTCCATAGGCCCACTGGGAAGGCCTCACAGGCAGGATAACTTTCAACAAAACCAATGGTTTAAGGACAGATTTTGATTTAGATGTCATCAGCCTCAAGGAAGAAGGTCTTGAAAAGGTGTGTAAGACATTCGCCTCCAAGGAGTTGGGAAACAAAACAAAAACTCATCCCTTAAAAACACAATAGTATTTAATGAGTTATGTAAAATAGTATACTTGTTCTCAGCTCATTACCTGGTTTCAAAGTCTTCCAGTAAAAGCTGTTATCTTGATGTCTGGCTTAATTGTGTGCTTTGAGCCACATTCTTAGATTCAAGAGGACTAGGGAAGAGTGAATAACTGGGCCTGAAGTCATACATTTTTTCCAACCTATATCATGTTTAGTTTTAATTATGATTCTGATTGCATTGCCTGTGTGAACCTGTGGGTATATGTATTTGTATTTTCTTTACATCTTTACTAATTCAGGACAAATCACCACAAACTGAATGAAATTAGTTTGATTTTGGCTATTTTGCATTTTCAGAAAGAATTTTGAATCTCCTTGTGAAGTAAGAATTTCTCTCTGTAAGTGGTACTAGATAATTAAGAATTGGTAGCCTGACTGGCTTAGCTGTCTCCTGACATTAATTTTTCTTGTACAGAGACAGAGTGAAAGACCAAAGAATTGAGAAGTGGTCTTTCCATGCAGCTTAATATTGTCTGTATTTCAGCTTAAGAACTCAGGAAGCATGTACAGATATTTGGCCTACATACATGACACTGTTATGATCTGAAATCAGATCATCTTCCCTCCAGCCACCTTGCCATGAAGAGGCAATGCAGGATAATACAGCATCTCACATTGTTGTGGTCAGCAGGCAAAGGTTTTGCAACTTGCATTTGCCTTGTAGTTTGCATTTGGCTGTGGTGTTCAGTGTCCTGTAGGAACTATGTTTTCCTTCATCTTCAGGTAAAGTTCTACCAGCTATAATCTCAGGGTAATAATTATGGGCACAAATAAAAACTGAAATTAAGAGAAGGGACCATACTGCAGAGTTGCATTGACCTTCTTCTGTAAATCACTGGATGGAGATGCTGGCATAAATTTGGAATATTAATTTTCTCTTACTGGGAAGATTTGGAGTAGTTCAGAAACCATGAGATTGTCTAAACTATATATTAAAATGTTCAGCAATACACTGACACTAGATTTCTCTTATCAAGTTTCCCATGAAGTGGGCTCTGGACATTTAAGGGGGAAAAAATATATATGCATATAGTAGTGATTAGACTTGAAAAATAAATTAGCGTTTTGTCCAAGTAGAATAGGTACACTGCAAATTTTATTCCTGACTGTTAACAGAAATGGAAGAATTTATGTCATGGTAATAGCTTGAGGTTTTCTCACTCTGGGGAGGCAGAGGAATCTCTAAAGCCCCACAAAAACGAGATTCCCCCGTGTGCCTACCACACTACCGTGGGCAGAGCGGATCCAGGACCAGAGAGCTTGTGCTCGAGCTGGCTTCTCGAAGACAGGATGATAGGAGCCTCGGCGAATGAAGGATATGCAGTCTCTCAGCTTTTAGAATCCAGGGTTTATTGGTGGGACAGCGGGGAGGAGAAGGCGGCTGGGTCCCGGACGGAACGAGGGGGAGGATAGAGCTGGGTTCCGAGGAGCAGAGAACGCCGAACGGAAGCGAACATCGGGTTAAGAGGGATGGAGAAATGGGAAGGGTTTACACAGGAGGGCAAATAGGGGCAAGAGGGATACAGAACTGGCAGATAAACTGGGGAATAGGAGTGGAAGACGGGCAGATAAAGAACTTTAAAACCCAAAAATAACACTGCGGGTAAAGAACTTTCTAATTTATTAACTAAATATGGGATAAGGGAAGGCAGATATGCAGTGCCAATCAGACACACTGCTACAATAGCTGAATAAGTCAGTAGTGGCTGAAGAGTCTGCATGTAAGTGTCAACTGCTGAAAATGAGGAAAGGAAGACTTAGTAATTTAGGATGGTTTTAAGGACATTGGGTGGCATTTTGGAACCACAAATATAAATGAGATTTCTGGAAAATAAAATCTCAGTTGACAATATACTAGGAGATATATACATCAGTGATAATATAGAGATAAACCATAAAAGGTCTACAGAGATTAGAAATATGGAAGACAATAAAATTCAACAGGAAATAGAGTAGTACTCTAAAACTCATAATAGAAAAAAGGAACTTGGGAAACAGTTATATTGAAATATAAGTAAGAGACAACAAAAATAGTTTTTAAAGCCTACAGATATTTAAAAAAAAGCTTAAGCTGTGTATAAAGATTTTCATAGAAAAGATATTTTTTCTGCCTTCATGGCTTATTTTGGTCATGTGATAAATGGAAGAGACAATATTATTTTTTTCGCCAAATAGTGGTGACAAACTTTGGAAGGAGCGGTAAGCTTAAGTGACTATATATGTGGAATGTAAGGATACAAGATTAGGAAAAAGAAAATCAAAGTGTATGCACATTCAATTGAATTGCTTACTAAATGTATGGAACATATGGGGTATTTTACTGAGAAAGATAAATCAATGCCAATGGATAAATGTTTCTCTTTGAACAAAACTTCATTACTCTGAAAGAATGAAAACCTTATTCTTGAATCTGGGGTGAATTATTAAATTCTGGAGTTCCTAGTAGAAAGAATACATTTTAGCCAGTTCTGTTACTTAGAAGAGCTGTCTCAAAGTTGGGGTTTGTTCTCCAAGGCTGATAAATCACTCTTCTCTCAGTCTGCTACCTCCCTGCACCTGTGCACTTCATCTCTCTACATCACACTCTTTCTCTCCTGTTTTCTGCTGCTCCCTCCTTCTTTCCTTTTTTCCTTGCTCTTCCATTCCTTACTCTCTCTCTCTCCACACCCTCCCTGCCTGTTTCCCTTTCCATCTAATCCCTCTCCCTCATCTAATTACTCTCCCTTGTACCTATTAATCTCTTTCCATACCCTTTCTCTCTATTTTTTTCTTCCTTCAGGAGCCTTTTCACGTCTTTGTCCTTATCTTGTACGTTCTTAATGTTCTTCCCAAACAATCTTGTCAGACCTCTCTGTCTGTGTTAGAGTTCCTGAATAGTCTTTTTCTTCATTTCTTCTGTCCATCCTTCCTCTTGTAGGATGAGAAAAGGTGGGGAGATAAGAATTCTATGTGCCATACAATGCATGTCATGTTTCCATACTGTAAACTATTTCATGTAACCTCTTTCCAAATAAGGCGGCAAAAATTCTTTTGTGAAGGACAGCAGTTTAACTCAAGAATTTTAGCTCTAATCCATGAGGAGAAAAGTATTGATGGAAAGGGAAAAAAGAGAGTTATTGTGAAAAATTGCTACAAGGCCTATTTCTTTTTAAACTTAGATTTTGTAAAAATATGCCCAAGATAAATTGCCTGGTTAGTATAATGGGAAATTACCTAAATCATGTGTTTGAAGTTCAACAGCTGCTGAAGTCAGTGACAGCAGAACAATTTCTCATTGATTTAAAAAAAATGCCATGTGTGATCCCAGATTTTCCATATAATACTTGTCCCTGAAACTCTTGAATGAGAGGTGATAATCAGGCATCAGTCAATAAGAAGTATGTTTCCAAATACAAATTCTTGTCTGACAAATATGATAGCTCCATGTAAGATGAAAATGATGAAATTAAGAGATGATTGGAGTGCTGCTAATGTAATGTACCACAAAATTTTATTGCAGTCACTCTGGACAGACTGAAACTATTCATGATTAAGCACAGTGAAAATCCAAAACTGTGACACTCCAGCATAATAAATTATAATTTAAATTGCAGTCAATCAGTCTTTACACTGAGGCTGCATTGTGAGGAAAATTATTTTATACTTCAAGGAGATAACAAATACCTGAATTTAATACCACTTTTGATATGAACATTTGTCACTGAAGAAAAATCACATATCCTGAATAAGAGATGTTACAATTGGCTTGAAACCTTGCTCAGAAACCTTTGCACAGGGTGACCATAAATGACACAAAATTAGTTGTAATTCATTGTCCAGCATATCAATGTAAGATCTTATTTTGTATCTTTAATAATGATCTGGACAAAGAAAAACAGCAAATAGCATAAGCAACAGGTTTTGTAAAAGAAAAAAAAAAGACATAGCAAATCTATGGGATGCAGAAGTATTGAAGTATTGTTATTAATGTTATATTTGGCATAGAAGGCATGAATATTAATATTAATGACAAAAGCAAAATAAATTAGCAATTTGTAAATGGGAAATATAGATGAAGAAATAATATTATTTCTAATGGAGTATAATTATTTCCTCGATGCAATCACCACTACTACTTACTCCACAAAATTAAATAAAGATAGTATGCCATAGATAGATTTGTCAACTCTTTGAGAGTTGAATATGGCTCGGGTTTTGGCTGCCTAGTTAGTTGGTACCTCTGCAGAAAGGCAATGATCCTTCCTGATACAATGCTTGTGGCACTTCACTGTGAGTCATATTCACAATTTTGATTGACTCAGAGCAAAAATAATGTTAATTTTCTCAGAACTTTGAAGAAAAATAAAAAAGAATAATACTTGAAAGCATACTTATGTATTCATGAAGATAAATCACTTTTCAAACATGCTGAAGTAAGAAAGCTACTGAATTTTTGTGACTAGCATCTCATGAGACTGAATCTCAGTAAAGTGCTCTAGAGCATATGTAAACTTTTAAATTTCATGAGTGTACAATGCTTCTTTTGGGGGGGATGATAAAATATGGTAATAGTTTTGGTTAGGACAGAGTTGAATTCCTTCTATAAGCTTGTATGGGGCTGTGCGTTGGATTTGAGCTGAAAACAGTGTTGATAACACAGGAATGTTTCAGCAGTTGCTAAGCAGAGCCTTCACAGAGTCAAGACCTTCTTAGCCTGCAGAGTTACAAAGCAGTTCTGGGTGAGGATGTCCAGCTGGAAGGGAAGATCTGCTTTTGAAGGACTGCAGTAACCTGACAGTTACCTGAATGTTGAATATGTGGAAGCTTGGATGAAAGTTTTTAACCATTCACACGTAGTTGGGAAATGGCATCCCATGTTCTTGAGGACCACTGCAGTTACCACGTTGCAGATTTTGATATTCATGATGAGTGTAGCTCTTGGAATTGTTTCCACTTAAGGTGATTCTTGCCTAAGGTAATTCTTTCCATAATTTTTCTTTGTCTCACTGTGGAGCACATATTCATGTGAACACCTGCTTTGGATCCTGTTCTTTGGATAGTAAGTGTTAAAATGTTCAGATTGGCATGGTCGCTTCAGAATAATTTAGCCATTTAGGGGAATTGAAAAGAAGAATAGGAGATAGAAGGCTTGACAACATAGTAAATTCCTGGGACTATATTTAGTTAGAATTTCAGTTGTAGACTACTTTGATGTGCTTTTTCTACATGTTTGATGTTTAAACTTTGCTAGTAAAAACACATTGGCAGTTCTATTCAGTTCAAAAGGCTACTAAAAATTAAAACACTGTGCTGAAATAAATAGAAAATAATTACCTTTCTGCACTATTTATGCACAATTTTTTTACATAATACAGCTTTGAAAACATGTTTGTGTGATTTGGGAGCTATGTATATATCAGTCACATATAAAACCTATGGTGCAAATTGTTGAGTTTGAGCTCATCAATAAAGATAATAAAAAAAAGTCTAATTTTGACATTCAGTGGATCAAGTCTGTAGTTAGATAAAAGCCAAATTCTAACAGCTGGTATTCTTTTGCTTGTGGCTGCGACTATGTTAAAAAGCAGGAGAAGAAGTATTTTAGTTAGCAATGTCTTACCTTTTGCCAATATAAATTTGGATTATGAACACGAACTTGAACAAAGCATATGATTTAATGACTTTAGGATTTGAAATTCATCATATAAGTTGATGATGTTTCCTTAGAAATTTTTGTACAACTTGTGCACTTGAAGTTATATTTCATAGAGGAAATTAATTCAGCTTCAATTATTCAGGGACAGACTCAAGTTCTGGTCTTTGTCATTCCTTGTTATTCTACTCTAGTTTGGTCTTTGAAGTAAAGCAAACACTGTGATTTTCATAATTATCAGGACACTGCAATTAAATGTTAGCAATCCTTTTACAATTCCTTAATTGTGGCCAAGCTGCAAGGCTGAACATTTTGTGTTTTCTGAAAGCCTTTCAACTCACCAAATCAAATGGTATTAAAACAGTAAATAAGGGAGAGTTTTGCTGGTAGCAAGGCTTGATTTCAATACTTTGAAATGATGTGTTAGATGTTGTTTTCCAATTGCATTTCTGAGACACACATATTCTTTCTTGCCTTCATGACTCTTTGATTGGTTTATGAGGTTCTGAACAGCCAAGTTCAAAAGAGTGACTTTTTGGAGCTGAGTGTTAAGCAAGGAAGAAAGATAAAATATTGATTCCCATGGAACAGAAAATTGTAGAAAAAGAGATCAAATTTTTCTTTTCTCTATTACACCATCCACTGATTCATGCTCTGCTGTAGTCTCAGTTTTAGAAATGGAACACTTTTTATTCACACCACATTGCATCCTGAACTTACCTTACAGCCCTGTGGCAACAAATCACTTAAAAGTACACAAACAGTCTCTCAGGAGTCAGTTGAAAAGATTATTTTAAAAATTGTGTGTGTTTATATGCATACATATATATTCACAATGAATTCTTACAGAAATTTCTAATTTTTGTCTAGATTTAGTTTTATAATATAATTTCCTTTTATTATAGACGTTTAATATTTGAAATTATGGTTAAAATTCTGTCTAAAACCAAGAAAACTCCATAATTGTGGGGATTTTTTAGACAATGGGGTAATACAAACATTCTGATTTCTAAAATGGATAGTTATATTTACTGCTTGATCATTTTAACTGTATTGCGATGAAAATGCAGATAAATTACAAACAAGCCTCACTACTTACTACTTAGTATGTAATTCTGTCCTGGACCTGAATCTTAAAGCATAACCTTGGATTTTCTTACTTAGATAAAAATACTACAGACTTTTTTTCAAAGTACAAAATGTCAAAATACTCATGTGTTGAAAATTTATCTCTAAATGAATTAAGTTATTGCACTTAGCCTCTTTCTAACTTCTCCATTACTTTTCTCCAAAAACATATTTTGTCCTGCTGTTCTCTCTGAACACAGAAAAGGGTAAATCCTTTCATAGAGACAATGCTCTGTGCTCTGCAAATGAATTTCTGCCTGTTAAGTTATCTTCAGATGTAGCTTATCTTGAGAAACGGAAAATTAAATATTAAGAGTAGCTTTAGATATTCTTTATGTAATTTTTACACTTAATGTCACACTTTAATGTCACACTTTACAAAACATAATTTGATGTATTGGTAATCATATTTTAAATAAACAGACTTTAAATATAATGACAGAGAAAAATGGAACAAAATTTAATAAAACGATTATCAATCAATTTTTTTTCCCTGTAGCAATCTGGTTTTTTCTTATAGTGGTCTTTTCTAGATGCTGAAACGTAACTAATGGGCAATTTACACAGTTATTTACTGTTTTATAGGTTGGAACTTGGGATCCATTGAGTGGCCTTAACATGACAGAGAATCAGAAAGGAAAACCAGCAAACATCACAGATTCCCTGTCCAATCGCTCTTTAATTGTCACTACCATCTTGGTAAGCAATTAAATTTGCTTTTTCAGATATACAGTTATGCAGAAACACTAATAGAATATGATACACTAATTGCAATAGTAATTAACAGTCTGCAGTGTGCATTACCATTACTTAGAATGTGTCGTGAATGACAGTTGTTAAGTTAGTCACGGATATTTACTCTTGTCTTAAGAGTAAGCAAGTTATCCCAATTTTAGAGTTATGCCAATTGATTAGTAATTTAACTTTTCTTGTTATTGCCTAAAATGTTTTCTTCTTTACAAAGCTGCTTCAGCACCATATGAGAGGACAAAAGAGATTGGTTTAAAAAAATGTTTTGTCTCTTGGCCTGATGATTTCAGCCAGCAAAAATCTATTGCTTTTGTTTGCTATTCTAACATTTTAAAGGAAAGTACAAAGTATTTAACATTTATTTAACATTGTTATTGCTCAATTATTCAGATAAAAGATTTAGTAACACAGATATTTAATTAATCTGTCATTTGAACTAGAACAGAAGAAATAATTTGAGTAATTTCTATTTTATTTTCATTGTTGGCAAATTCACAGCAGTGACTAAGGTACTTTTTACTTATAGTCAAATACATTTATTTATATAAAAATAAGTATTCATTAATCTCACAGTAATTTTGGAATAATAATTTTAATTTCAATACAAACAAAAAACTTTCTAGAAGTGTGTCTGCTTCCACTAATACTGTGACTTTGCAGATATCAAAAAGGAATCCACTTCCCAACTGTTATATACTTTATTAAGAAGCTTTTACCTACCAACATATATTTTGACATTTCAAGCTTGAATGAATTTTTACAGGTACATAGATACAAATGCCAGTATGCTTTTAACCTTTTATGTGACATAAGTCATATAATTTAATCCAGTGGGTAACTTTTTCGTTTTTCATAAGGTCTGCTTACAAATGATAGAAAATCTTCTGAAATCCTTTGTTTCATTTCTTCCACTGCTTGAAAATACATATCAGATATATACATTGGAACATGGCTGACTTATATGTCAGATGTAAGTTCTTGTTGTGTTAAGACTAGCAGAGTTACACCATAACTTTCTCTTGTACAATAAATATATTAATGGTACACTATAGTTATAATTACAGTTTACAAACATATAATCTCTTCTTTTTTTTAATAAAATATAAATTAATGTCTTATAGTCTCTTATAGTAAAAGCATGTCTTCTAGTGTATTAATCTATCAATTTTCTTCCCACTGACTCTCACAAGTTTCCTACATGTAAAAACTGCTACATTATCAAGTAAATTTTCTTAGTAACTCCAGTTGACCTCCCATGCTCACTATACTACTGTTGCTTTGTACCCAGATGTCCTGCCTAGGATTTTTCTTGGTGCTTTTCACTGATATATAACTTTGATTCGTGTGAACCTAATTACTCCTAGAACTACTGCTTTACAGGATATAACCCTGTCCTGTGGGCAGGTGACCTGTTCCCTTCATTACCCTGTTATGAACCAACCTTTATATCTGCACACTTCAATAACCACCACTGTATGCTTGAGTCCAGATCAGTGATAACAATACTGGGACAAGGATAAATCCCTGCAAGATTACATATCAAACACTCAGTAATTTAGGGTGTTTCATGTTTGTTTGTGTATTAACATCTGTGCGTTGATGAAGTTTGAGTTAACATACTCTAAGTATATTGCTTTTATGTAGTGATACCAGAATGATTGTGTTTGAAATAATTAGCTCAAAAAATGGCAAATTACACAAATGTAAATAGCAGTGCTGCCAATGAGCACAGATTTCAATCTGGCAAAGGTAACCAAAAAAGACTCCTGAGACTGAAGAGAACAGCTGCTTTCTGTAATCAAGGATACCCTTTCTTTTAAGAGTTAACTTTTGGTTAGTGGTCTTTTATAAGTATTCATCCTCTTTGCAGGTATCTAAATAATGCGATAAATAAAAGAAATATGAGTACTTTAAATTGGTGTTACAAGTTGTTCACTTGTAGCTGCCTTATTTACTTCAGTTATTGTTTAGTGAAAGTTTTGGTAATTGCAATTACTCTTTTCAGCTATGAAGAGTGGTACTCAGAAGAAGTGGTACAAATTGTAAGAGCTCTACTCCGAATAGCAAAAAGGATCCAAACCTTTTTTGGTGCAGAAACACATGTACTAGCTTAATTTTGTAGTTCTATCTTTCTTTGTGCTTAAAAATTACATTCTTGTTGGACAGAAAGCATATTACTGAATATTCATTTTGTAGCAATGCAAGGGAACAATATAAAATGCTAAAGCTTCTAAAAACATACCTTCTTCATCATCAGCTTCGTTTTCTCTCATTTCCTGAGTCTGCAACATCTTGCTTAGAAAAAAAAAGAAAAGGCAGTTCTATAATTTAAGCTGTTCATATGGTTTTTCTGTGCTGGTTTTTTCACTATAAGAATTCCATACAATATTCTATAGTATACTACCAGCTGTGGAGCCTTAATAATTTTTCTTTGTAGTTTGCTTTAATACTCACTTTTCATTTAAATATCCCAGTCCTTCTTTTATTTTTAATTCTGTTTCTGAAATTCAGAACAACATCTTTTTCCTCCTATATTTTGCAGTCATTAAGATCTTTACAGCTGTAAGTATAGCCTGCATTTTCAGTGAGTCTACGGCTGAGTCTACTGAAGAAGAAAATATACTGATGAGAAAAATAATAAAAAATAAACTATGATTCACAAATTTATCCACTGCAAGTAAAGACAGAAGTACGGGCTCCTTTTTGTCTTGAATGCTTCATAATGCATTTTACAGGTAGCTAGCTGAAAGATTATTATTTGGTTTCTCAACAATTCAGTGCTCTATTCTGGAAAGGGGTAGGGGTTCTCAGGACTCCATCCTGTCTCAAAAATCTACCTACATGTAGTTTTTTGTGAAGAAACATGTCTTGTTTTCAAGTTCTGATCCCATAGCAGCCCCAAATACCAGCTGAACATGTCCACTGGAGAAATAGTCGGTTTTTTTAAGGGGNAATAAGTATGCTATTTTTGTCTTTTATAGCCATGGTTTTGGAATATCAGTATTTTTGATACTATTGCTTTATTTTATTGTGAAACCATCTGCATTGAAACTTCAGAATTTCTTTTTCATTTGAAAGTCTACTTTATTAATATTCTACATTTAGAAAAACCAAACAAAAACCCCTACAGAAAACAACTTTTCAGCTTTGGTAATAAGAATTTCGTATAATTTGGTTATCCTAAATTGACTCCTACCAGAACTCTGATACATTTTTTTATTTAGACTTTAGATGTAAATAGCTAAATATTTCTGTTCTTGTATATATTCTACTTTCAGTTTGAAAGATTTTTAACTTTGGAATTCAATTTCCATGTTTATAAAAGTACATGCATGGTGCTTAGGTTTTTTTACGCTAATTTCGTACCAGTCTGTACATGTTATCATACTGGTTAATTTGCCCTGTTCTGCTGAAATAAATGCTTGTTTCCTTTCCTGTGTAGATTTTATGTACTTTTCTGTATCTGCTTACATCAAAGCTCTGAAAAGCTCACAGTTGTCAAGTTTAATTTTTCCAAGAAATGTGTGAAAGTTATGAAAGGTGTGTGATGTTCTCAAATTTAGAAGTTCTTTGTTACTTCATATGTGAAAAGTGAAATTACATTTTTCTGTTGTAGTACCTGAAAAAATTGCTTTCAAATAGGAATAGAATTAGAAAGAATTAGAAGGAATAATTATAAGGAATTTTAAAACAATTTTATTTAGTAAAAAGTGTAGTATTCCCACAATGTATTTTGTTTATAAATGCTGCTTTTTCAAATGGGTAGTGCACAGTTTCTCTTCCTTTTTTTTTAATACCTAAGCATGAGTTTCCACTGGCCACGTCTTAATTTAAGATATGTAAAAATAATATTGAAATTAAAATAATAAATTTACCTGTTATCTCTGTAAAAATGGATCACCCATCAATTGTTTTGACTGATAGTAACTAGTAGATTGCTTCACCTCTCCCACTAGAGTTTTGACTGCCTGCTATGGAAGCCTATAGTGTATTCCTTATAAGTGATATGTTAAGAAGACATGGCAGTCCTTTAACACTCCAGTGTCACACCTTCTGGTGAACAGAAGATGATGATGAAAATTTTCTGTTCTAACAGTGGCAAATTTTCAAGAAGGTTTTCCTCTTTTCATCATTAGGGCTTCCACCTTCTGCTTTCTTTTTTTGAGTTTTTTTTCCTTTGTTTTGCGTTTTTCAACCCTGATAAATTCTAAATTCCTTTAAAAATATGCAAGTCCATGTTGAAATTATGAAGGAAAAATCCATATGCTTGATAAATATTAATAAAAAATAAAAGAACTTGAAATTTAAAACTTGTAATTTCTAGTAATATCTTTGTAGTTGAAATATAACTCACAGGAATAATTCAAGGAAGTATTTATTTTCTAAATCAGAAAAGAAAAAGGTTTTGAAAATTGTTTTTTAGAATATGTGTTTTCATTCCAGCATTAGCTGTACATTTTTAAAACTAAAACCAGTCTGTAAAGTTACAATATTAATTACTTTTCACAGATTCTATTAGCAGATATAGCTTTAAATGTACCTGTGATTTCACTGTTACTTGTGACCATACCTTTATTTCCAGTAGTTTTAGCTAAGTTTACTTTGCAGTAAATGTTCTCAGAAAAATTATTTTTTGCATTTACTAGTTTATCTGCATTCTCACTTTTAGTGCTTATTTGGCTTGGGATGAGGCTCTTTTGTACCCCTCTTCACTGAAGATGTTTTAGTCTTATAAGACATTAAATGATGACTTTGACCTTAAAATTTTGTGACAAGTTAACCTGTTGTTAATTTATAGTAGCAATGTTTTCTGGAAGCATTGTCTCTTCCTGAGGATTCATTCAGAAGTCTAGAGTCAGTGTTTATTCAGTGAATTTTTGTTTCAAGCTACTCATGTAATTCTTAGCAATAATAAAATTTCTAATGGGAAGGTGTTTCTTCGTTTTCCTGGGGAGATGTGTCCAGTTGAAAAACTTAATTTCAACTGAAACTGTTTGGGAGAATTCAAAGAACACTTCTTTTGTGATGTGGTCTAGTAGTTTTTAAGGGTCATATTTTCAGGAATGGAAGGAAAAAAATTGTGAACAATTTTAAAGTAAATGTAAAAGGTTGTATTTACTTTAGCATTGCTGCCGATCTACAAATCACGGTTTAAAAACTCTGTATGCCTAACCAATGATAACTCTCCTAGTGAAAGACTTTGGTGGAAGTGATAATCCAGCAAGAAAAAATGGTGATTGTACATTTAATGCATAGACATCTTCCTGAGAGTGTATTTAGCAACCAGTTTTACATTAGCACATTCTATAAATTTAAAACTTGAGCAAATAAACCATGTAGTACCCTTTGCATGCACTTGTAAGTGCAGGAGTTACAGAATACATGAATGCCATGTTCAGTATTTAGAATGTGTTACTGGAAGAAAAAGCAAACTAGAGAAAACTCAGGGAGTAATAAGAACTATTACAGATGAAACTGTCAAAACCAACCCTGCTCGAGTTAGATAAGAAATTAGTTTACATAGCAAATAAAAAGTCTGAGGAGAAAAAACAAATGTTTTGTATGGTAGAAACACTATAAGGAAAAGTATCAAGTACCAATAAGAAATTACTTAAGGTAGGATTGGAAAAGCATTAAGAGAATATTAATAACTTATTGATCAGACATGTCAGCAAAAGCTGAGAATTATTAAATAGTAGTACAGATACCATTGTAGCCCTTATCCAGGCTGGTCAGAGTGAAGAATTTAGATGAGAGTGTTGCTGGAGCGAAGAATTCCAGAAAAGTTTGCAAGATTTTTTTTTAACAAAACATAAAAAAAGCATGAAAACCAGCAGAACAGATAAAATGTTTGAGGATCACTGCAATGATCTCAGATAAATATGTAAGAATGTATCAATGATATGGATTGCTCAGTGAAGAAAATCCTGCTGTGCTTATTAAGTGAAGCAGAATTAAAAGCAGGAATTGGCTATTATACTTCCTCCCTGATGTTTCAAATATTTAAACTCTGTCCCAGATAACTCAGGGTTGCTTGGAATGGAAGATGGAGACAAAAATATTGTCAAGAATCTTGCCAAGATTCCAGAGATTGAGGGATATGTGAGACTGCAAATATCTGAACAACTCTGAGAGGAAATGTCTAGGATCTGTGCATTCCAAGCTACACTGGAATTCCTTCATTCCTACAGAACAGGCCTTGACGCTGTGCAAGGCAGTGATGAAATCATCCCTGTATTCTAAAACTGATTTGAGCACAAATCCAAAACATACTAGTTAGTGTGAAGAAAATTGCTGCTACCCCAGACAAAACAAGCACACTGTGTTTTGTCTTAGCATAGCTTCTGCTTGGCCAGTAGTCCGCTTTCTTTAAGGAATTTTCACCTGAAAAAACTGTTTTACTTACAGTTGTTTTCTTTGAAATATTTAATATCAATTTCCCGAGTTTGTTAACAAATCTTTTCACACTGTTTTTGCTCTTATACAATCTCTGCTTTTCAAGAATTGTTCAATGATCCTTGTAATTTAAATTGCTTTCAGCTTTCATGTTTTCTGTTAGGTCTTTGTTCTTGTCACCACTACGTCTAGTAGAGCTCTTCTAGAGTCATTTGCTTATCTGTTGCTTGAGAAACTTCTGTCAAAACATCCTAGTAGTTTGGCTGGACAATTTATTTCATGTACATTCCTTGTTAATTGTATGAAGATCAGTAATGTACTTTTTGAAAATATGGCTGTAACCTTATTAATTTCAATAGGAGTAAATAAGAGCTCTTTTAAGAACAAGATTTTCCCCTGAATTCTCCTTTCAATTTCTTTGGTTAAAGTTTTATGTACTAAAGTTCCTATTTGATATGGATATAATGTTTTAATCATGGGAAACCTCAAGGTATAAGATTACATCAGGAGTGTTGACTTATTAAAGCTGTCATATGCCTGTGAAATGAGATGCCTTTAGCCCCACTGAGTGCTGATGTGGAGATTTAGGACTGTAAGAATTTTTTTAAGTTTCCCTGGAGAGTTTATCTGATCATTCACTGAGTCTCGTATTTGGTGTAGTGATTGGATCTGCTGTGATTTGTCTTACCTTACTTGGTACTTTTTTTTTAATTATAAAAAAATGAAAAGAGTCTCTCCCAAAGGTGAGCAAAGACTGAGTTGCATATTTAACCTAACAAACATAACTTGAATATTGGTTCCATACTGTAGTGGAAAACTACCAATTGTTTTTTTGTACATTTCCATTTAGCTTTTTATTTGAGAAAGGCTATATTTTATTGAGAAACAGATGTAAAAATACTATGTTTTGCTAAATATCAATTTTCTTCCTATAATTACAATTACTCTGCTAATCATTTTAAATTTTTTGCTGTCTGGTTACACACCACTTAATGCAAAAAAAAATACATTGTAATTTGATTTAAACATAAGCAGATGAATGCTTAAAGAAATTTAATTCAGTTTTCATAGAATGTCTATCATAGAATTTATTTTTTGAGTAAACTTTTTTCAGGTTTTGCTGCAGTCTTGTAAATGGCAGCCTATAACTTAAGGCAATAGAGAAGTAAATGCTTTCATTGGCTTTTTCCTCCACCTGTGGGTTTTCTACACCTTATCTAACAAAGCATTTGGAAAACAGTTAAACTACTTGTATAAATAAAAGTGTAAAATCTAATACTTAAAATATTTGATTGATGTCTGGGGTTTTAATTAAATTTTTTTAGCTGCCAAAGCACATTGTTTCTGCATTTTAAAATGCTTACATTGTCTATCCAAACAATACTTTTGATATTAGTCCATAATGCAATTAGTTAAGGTGCACCTTTAAATTTAGTGTTTATATGAATTCCTTGAAGACGTCTGCAGTGTTTAGAGTGTAATTTTTTCAAAAAAAAAAAGAAGAATAGAATCTTCGAAAATATATGAAAATATATGAATATATGAAGACTTTAGACACATGTAAGCAAAGCTGAAAGGATTCTACTTTTCATAATATTTCTTTGTACAGGGAATGGTGTCATGACTGTATGCATATGTATGCACATGATTGTCTACTACTTAAAGCTAAAATGAGAAGAAAAGTGTGGGGGCACTCATTATCCATTCTGTCTTTTTAATTCTTACAGGAAGAGCCATATGTTATGTTCAAGAAGTCTGACAAACCCTTGTATGGAAATGATCGATTTGAAGGTTATTGCATTGACCTCCTCAGGGAGCTGTCTACAATCCTTGGATTTTCCTATGAGATTAGACTGGTGGAAGATGGAAAATATGGAGCCCAAGAAGATGCCAGTGGACAGTGGAATGGAATGGTTCGTGAACTAATTGATCATGTAAGTTAACTTTTACAACCTTTCAACTATGCATTTAGATTTCAAATCTATCTATACAAATTGTAAAACTTTTATGATAATGTCATTTGAATACTGCTGTTTTCAAAATGCAGATGTTTTAAGAAGTAATGCAAGTAGATTGATGCCCATTACTTCCATAGTATGGAATTTGTTTATAAAATAAAGCATCTCTGTTTTGTCCATAGGCAGTGCTTGTTTTGATTTTGGTTTAGGTCTTCCATAGCATACATCTAAGTCAAAAAATGAAATAAATACTACTCAGAGTTTATTTCTGAGGACAAATATAAGGGATTTTATAACAAAATGTATATCTTCACTACAGCAATACAAGTCAGCTCTCCTGTTCTGAGAGTGGATTTTAGATTTTTTCTTAGAGAAATTTCTGTGTGTGTATGTGCAAACACCCACATTATTTGATATTCATCTTGAAATTTTAACAATAAAGTGCAAGCAGTAAGATAAAATTGTCAACATATACTGAAGTAACAAAGTAATGTCGCACCAGATACCATTACAATTGACTGTAAATGATTAAAGGAGACATTACTTCAGGTTCTTCAAAATATGCTTTCTCAGTTGGTCAGGACAGTTGAATTCAGTTTTTTAGAAACATTTTTGTAAATTTAAAAATTTTGTCATGGCTCCTTTCTGCATTTATTTGGGTGAATGTATTGATAACATTTTCTCTATAGACATGTGGTCAAAGATTGAGATGAAACATATTCATCACTGTCATTTAAAATAGGAAAGGAGACTACAGTTCAAGTGGAACCTCTTAATGATGGCAAAACCAGCATGAATAGCTTCAAAAAATACTTATCTTGTTTCAATTTGCTTTAAGATTTCAGCAGGTGGGCAGAACACGTGCTAATCAAAATATTCATATTTACTAGGAGGGTTGTTCTTCATGCTTTTCTAGTAAATGATTTCTAGTAAATCTGCTATTGGTGTTGTAACAGATGTTGATTATGCCTGGCTTCACATTTTTAAGAAGAATGTATAGGAGTATTATAGCTATACTATCTTTAAATGTGTGTATGTATTATACCTAATACACATATATAGAAAGCAAACATATTTAGCTAGATTCTCTGTTGATCTCTATAAATGTGCATTTTTACACACAAATAAGTGCATACGCCTGTTCGACTATTAGATTTGATGCTTGCTAGGCAATATCATCATCTGGAACTAATTTTCCATGATTGAGGTAGATATTGTGGAAGTATTTATTCAGAAGGAAAATAAATCACATTTTTATTTGCCTTTTATTACTCAGCCTTAGAGCATTCTTAAGAAAACACTAGTATGACTTCCTAAAGTTTACACTAAAATAATCTTGAAATGCATTTGAACAAGTCACAGCAGCAAAGTGTGTGGAACAGTGGCTTTCTCCATCCTTTCCTCTTGATTAAGTGGAATGAAACATATTCTTTTTTCCCATAAAAATATACAACTAAACACAGATTAAAATTTATTTTGTCTTTTGAAATTATTTTTACATAGGAGACAAAGTTTAGAGACTGCTTTAGTTCATATGGAAGATTCAGTCCAACTTCCTAATCAGGACCATAACTTTTACTGCTCTCTCTCAATTTGTCAATTGTTAAATTTTTTCTTTAAAATTTTCTCTAGTTTTATCTATCCTTACTTTGTAATCTATTTGAATACATGCATTTTATTTATACACCTGCGCCCTTTATTTACATGAATGTTATTTGTACATTTTACTAGCGAGCTATGCTTCAGACCTCAAAAGTGAGGCACAAGAATTTAGTGCAGAACTCCAGACAGACAGTTACCACATTCGGTGTTTCCAGACGGTTAGTACTTCACATGCCCCATTTGCTTTTCAGTCTTTCTTTTCCCTCGCAGAATAATTTTAAATTGTCATTAAGATTTTCTTTTCTATAAAGTAATTTAATAAACTCAATTACTTTATTTTTTGAAAGGTGAAATTACTCTATATTTTTCAACTGGACTTTCTAATTAAAATAAACTACAGAATAAAGACAGTTCTTGAAGTTGCCATAATATTACATCTATTGAAAAACGTTTTTAGAAATGATTTTTATCTGTTTTTTAAATTTTGTCTGTCAGTCAGTTAAGTTCAGAGAGAAAGGTTACTATGCTGTAGTATATATGTTTGCAGGGGTAACATGTAACATGCATAATCAAAGAATAAATAAAATGGATAATTTTGGTATATTATGTGTGTAGAAAGGAAAATGCAACTCTTATATAAAGATTAAAAGTACCAAATAAAATCTAAGCTTTAAATAAACTTTAAAACAATGTTTAGTCACTTTGCACAATTGTCGGGACTCAAAAATGTAAGTGAAATAAAGATAATTCTATTTGAGTTGAGTTTAGCATATCATGTCAGTCTCAGGATTCAAATTTTGTAGCCTGAACAGAGACTGAAGTGTTTACATCAGGCTTTGTTTACTTTCAATCTCCTTTCCCATAGTTTTCTCATGTTTCTTCTTTCTTTGACTCAGAGATCACATCTGCATTCTGGTCTCTAAGCAATAAGTAGCTTCTTTTTGAATTTGTGGTAAACACTGACAGTGAAAATTAGTACAATGATTCCTTCCTTTTGACAACTGACAATGAATTCTAGTTGAGAAAAAGACACTAGTCTCTAGAGTTGCAAATGTAAGAGAAATATTAACGAGGAGAGCAAATACAGATGACATTTCTCTGGGAATAAATTTTGAATTGAATTTCTCCAGTTAAGCTCTCTGATTTCTTTGCCACAATTTTTCATTCAGTGTTTTACCCTCCTGTCAGATAGTTCAAGATATGAGTGTTACATATTTGAGGAAGGAGGAGCTAAGTTCCAGGTATCTCCATTCTTTATGGATGAATTCTTCATTAAAAAGTAATCTTTGTACTGACTTGCTGCCTTTTGTTCAAGAACTTTATGAAAGGACAGATTTATTGAATTGGTTTTGAACTGAATCATAAATTCTGAAGAATTTCAGGTTGTTCTGTAGTGCTAAAAGTGGTCATGTCATTGTATTATATTGCATGAGATGTATAGTTTGAGCATGTAAATTAAGTTCCAATATAGCTGGCATAGACAGATGGAATGAAAATATATAATTTTATTTTTAGAAAATTAGAGATCTTAATTTACAGATCCAAAATTACTTAAAAAATATCTCATATTTGGGTTCCAAAACAGAAAAAAAATTACTGATTTATTCTTTGACAGAGCTATAAATGTAAAATCCACTTGGTAATAATTTGTTATTGTATACACATGATTAAAAATAACATTTTGGGGGGTTCTTTGAATGATTCTTCTACAGCACAAAGCTTATGCATTACCAGTAGTCTTCAAGGCTTGCAGGTGTTTTATGATTCACAAATAATTACAGAAAAGATCCAATTTTTAGATCATGATTGCTCTTTTATTATATGTGAGGATTAAATTGGAATTTTTCTTTGTATTTCGTAAGAGTAGAATTTTCAGCTTGGAGAATCTTACACAGTTGAGAATTTGGAAAACACTACTTAATTTGAGTTAACTTCAGACATAGCATTGTTTTTTACTTCAGTATATTTTGAAATTTGCAAAATCAATACCAATTTTTCAAAATAAATACTCACATACCAAATACTCACATTTGTAGAAATAATAGTAGCAGACTTTTATTCTTTTAGTAGCAGAATAGATATTTATATAATAAATTTAAATATTTTATTGATTTTTCCTCCAATAACCTGTTGGTTTCATTCTTTTATTTTAAATTAAGTTCCTTATGATATTGAACACCTATAGCCAAACCCTTTATATTATTGTGTAGAAGTGAAAAAAAGCTTCTAATAACTGACTATACAGATTTTTGTTTCCTTCCTTTTTGAGCCAGTGAAGGAGTTTTACTTTCTTCTACCTTTTTCTTTTCCTTCTTTTTCCAGAGAAAATAGAAATAGAAAGAGAAAAAGGTCGATCAAGCAATGTATCGTTTATCATCATCATTAAATTGGCTCAACAATAAACTCTGTGGAATATCAGCACTCTTTAAAACACCATGTCTTCTTCAAGGCTCCCTCATTATATTAGTGGAAGCACTGGTCTGATGTGAACATTTTCAAAGCCTCTGTATAGCGCAACTCCTAAAGGGTCTTTTTTTAAGCAAATGATGCTCTTAAATTAATGTATTGACACTTACTCGTATGCTGCTACCTATTGAACATTATTATTGGTCCATTTTCAAAATATTTTTCCATAGAGAATCACTGAATTTTAACATTTCCAGTTAATTTTTGGGGGATTTGTGAAAAGCAGACCTTGCTTGATCAACCTCATCTGTGAGCCGGTGACTTTAGTGGATAAGTGAAATGTCGTGGATGTTTTCTACATAGACTTTAATAAAACCTTTGACACCATTTCCCACAAGATTCCCTTGGAGAAACTGTCTGCTCATGGATTGGTGACTTTCCCCAGGGCTCAGTTGTCACCAGTCTTGTTTAATATGTCCATCAATTATCCAGATGAGGGAATCAAGTGCACTCTCAGTCAGTGTGCAGAAGACACAAAATTAGGCAGGAGGTAGGAAGGCTCTGCAGAGGGTTCTGGACAGGCTGGATTGATGGGCCAAGGCCAATTGTCCAAGGTTCAACAAGGCCAAGTGCCAGGTCCTGCACCTGAGTCACTACAACCCCAGGCAGTGCCAACCCCAGTCTTGAAGAAGAGTGGCTGGAAAAGGGCAGGGTGGGAAAGGCTCCAAGGATGTTGGTTGCCAGCATGTTGGCATCATGTGAGTGTAGAAAATGTAACAGGCTTATAGGCCTGCGTCAAGGGGATTCCAGTTGGACTCCCTTGCCTTCTAATGGGATTTGAGCCCAATAATATACCAGGAGTTCTGGTGGGACTCAAACTCACTAGCACACCTGTTTCTGGTGGGATTCAAACCCAATCTTATGCCTTGAGAGTCCACTACTGACCAATAAGAGAAAAACAAGGTGTAGAATTAAAAAGGAATTTTTCTTAAGTAACAGTCATGCAGTGACCCAGCCCCACATTTTGGGACCCTGATTTTGAGAAAGGCAGGGTTTATATATCACATGCCTTAAGAAGTAGGCTAATCAGTGTGTGTATAATAAGTGCATGCTTATCCCATGCAAAACCTGTGTGTGCATGTCCTATGTAGGTGTTGGGGGGTATATGTTAATCTTGATTGTTTTAAACCTGTGCAGGTGGAGTGGTTTTGTACTGGATTCTGGTCAGTTGCTGTTCTGAGAACCTTGATTTCATCACTAGGCCCAGGTCATAACACTTTTCCATTGTCTGAAAGCCTAAGAAGACCTTTGTGATCTGCTAATGTAGGTTTCTAAAACTACACATCTAAATTTTTGAAAAGAACATGCAAGGTGTTCAGGAATCCTTAGGAAGAGTTTAACGTCCAGAAGTAAGACTAAAGGAAACTTCTTTTGACAACTCTGACAGTTTAGGTAAAACATCACCTAAATTATTATTTTTAAGACAGGGAAATATTTTAATGTTACATCCCCAATTCATGGAAGAAATCTCAGCACAGTATAAAAAATGTAATAATGTACACTAAATTCAGAGCAGTCACAAACCACTTGGTGAGTTTTAGTTTGAATGGATATCAGTGAGAACAAGTCAAATGCTTTGCTCAGCTGCATCTGTAATATTTTGCGTATCTCGAACAGTTTTCACCTTCAGAATACATACAACTATCCCGATTTTGGAATTTCCAAGTCTTATTTGCTCAGAGATTTCATTACAAAATGTATTGGTCAGCTATCAATCTTTTGCACTTTTGCACTCTTTATAATAATTCTTTACTTGAGAGTTGTATGAGTTTACATAGGATATATTAAGTAGTTTTGCATTATAAAAGTAGAATTTAAATTATAATTTTATACTCTATGCATAGTACTTACAGAGGTATCTAAGCTCATTGTAAGCACAAAATTTAGTCAACATTTTTGACAAAATATGCAAAACATAGTTAACTTTTTTTCAAACCTTAGGTCTAAACAAGACTCTGCAACTGCATCTCACAGTCATATGATGAAAATTTTACTGAGGCTAAAGCTTTTCTATATATAACAAATTTTATCTTTCATACTTTTTGAAGGTGAGGTTTTGAGGGGTAATATTCCATAAACAATATAGTGTTTTGGCAAGTCTGCAGTTCAGCTCTTGTTGCCTGAACCTGCAACTCTGGTGAATATAGAGAGATGGTAAGCTGAATGACTATTGATTTCCACTAATCCTGTTTTAATGCTGTTTTTCCAGTATCTTGGCATTTTATTTTGTTTTTACTTACCCTCTTAAAAAAAAAAATACACAATTCACTTTTTCCTGTATTATCTGGAAATAAAATAAAATAACATAAAATAAAATGATTGCATTGTATTTCAGTTTTATTTTATCTATCTGTTTATATTTTCAGCAGTTTATGTTTTGTTTATAATTTATCTCTTCCCCATTTTTCTTTTCAGCTATTTTAAAGCCGTCTGTTTTGAGTGCATTTTTATCCTTGAAATTAATTTATTTACCTTTCAGTAATTAAGTGTTTCTGTTCTGTGCTGAAGCTCTCTTCTCCGAATTTCCAGTAATCATTATTATTTACATTTATTAAGTTATGTTGGAAGTCCAGAACAAACGTGTCTTTAAATAAAGCTACTGATTAGCATTATTTAATATTTAAAAATAGTATTCCATCTCCCTCCAGTCATTCTGTGTCATGATGTAGCATTCATGATTCTTTAACTGTTCAGTGCCTATAACATGCTTTTCGTCTGTATGTTTACTGTTTTAAATATTCATCTTGGCTTCCAGTTTTCATTTGTATGTTTTCTTTCTTCATTAAAGTAGCATTTCATTTCTCTGTGGAACATATCCTGGGGTCATAGGATAATTTCTTATGATAATGTGTAATATGCCAGAAAATATCACTTGTGCTTTTTGAACCTTTCAGTCTAATTGCTAATTCATTAATCCACAACTTCAAGTGCTCTGACCTTTTATTTCCAAAGTAATTTGTCCCAAGCTGAATAAGCATCAGTGTGTCCCCGACAAGTAACTAACCATATTTCTTCTGTTGCTTAAGATCCTGTTTTTCACTTGGAGCAAACGATATATATTCATAGACTCACAGAACCTCTCTTCACATATTTTCCATGCCTGAATTTATCAATGCAATTCACTCAAATATGCCATACTATGCACTTTTGTTCCTTTCTTTTTCTTTGCTTGTTTTAAAGTAAAAGATCAAAGAAATTGTCTTCTCCATGACAATAGAATTTCATTTCAAACCAACAACTGAACATTCATCTCTATGCTCACAAGAAGACAGTTTTTATGGCTACTTTGTCACTCTCTAATAAAGGCTATGTGTGGTATTACATGAAAGAATGTGCAAACAGACCCTAACTCAGCAAAAGTTATGCAGAAAGTAAACTTCAGCTAAAGATACATAAATCCACCAAAAATGCCAGGGAAAGGAAAAAAAGTCAGTAATCTAATATGCCACAGAAATCCTAAATCTGACGTTTAGGCCAAGTTTGCAAAATATGTGTATTAATTCAGTGAAGAACAATATGAATTCCCTATTAACTTGTCACTGATTTCAAGTACAGGACAGATGAAGATGCAGTTTCCAATATAACAACAGTTTTTAAGTGAGCAATTTTATTTCCAAAGAACAAGGATTGTGCATTTACTAATACAAGGCCCAACAGCTTTTCTAATATTACAGTAAGGCAGAGAGAATAATAAAGTATATAATTTTTCTAAGGGGACATAAATGTTAATTCATGGTTTTTTGAGCTAATCAAGTCTTAAGTTTCCCAAACAAACTGGATGAAAATTTTTAACTACATTCTCAGTGATTTGACACCAGAAGTAGCAGGAGGCTTTGACAGTAGTAGGGTCTTTTAATTGCTCTGAGATGTGTGGATTTTTTCTGAAGATCTGTATCAAGGGGTAGTTTATTTGACATTTCTTGACACTAAGAGGAGGTGAATACTGCTTTCTTGTTTGTTTAACTACTATATGCCTAGGTGTTGTTCTTTTACAGTTAGGGTATTATGGATATCCCTGGCTAATGCACTTGGGTTTGTAAAATGATTACTTTTCAGTTACAGAGAAAAATTTACAGTGAATAATTGGAATTAATTTTCACTGTGCTGCCAGAAAAGTAAATCATTGCCCATCAAGGCAGTGGCATGAAGTTTTTCAAGTGAGACTCCAAACAATAACACTTTGCCTCAAGCCTCATCTATGCTTGCAGTAATGTTTAGGAACTGATTTGATCCAGGATTAGGGCTGTATTCATAAAAAAGTATTACGTTTTCATATCCTCATATCTTTATCTGATCTTTTAATTTTGTTGCTGTAATGAGAGTAAAGAATGGTAGAAAATAACATTGGGATTTTTGTTTCTATGTATATGTCTGCTGAATTGAAATACATGAGAAAAATAGAATTTTCTAATAGTAGAGTTAATTTCCATTGGGGCTTATCCCTTTTATTAGGGATAAAATTAATAGTGCTGCAATTTGTCTTTTTCTCATCTCCAAAGAATTTCAACATATCTCAAAGTGAGTGTTTCATGGAAGATAGGGAGGAGGGACTGTGGAAACCTTGAGTGTGTCAATTTTCATGGAATCACCATTTTGGTAAAAGAGTTTTCAATCACCACATGCCCTGGTGGGAGATGTGTCTCTGGGGGTGATGACCAAAACACAGTGTCATCTGTGCAGTTTGGGGAACTGTAAGGTGTCAAATCTGATCTGTTATTCTCAGGGCATCAAAAATAAATCAGTTTTTTAAGAAAATTATACAAATGTCAAATAGTCAGAGTTAAAAAAAGACAGTGACTGCAGCCTGACATAAATCCAAAATGCATGAAATGAAACTGATTGTGTCTGTCTTAGGAAGAAAATCATGTTACTTTGTCACCATATGTTGAAAATAATCCACACAGTCAATTTTTATTTTCCCATTTCCTGACCTCTGAGGACCCAGTTATGAGGGCCAGTAATGCATGGTGACTTGTACCACATTGGACCTGGACCCATCAATCCACTTGCCCACTTGTCTCATCAAGTGCTGAGTAGACATCAAGGATTACAAATGTAATAACTCAGAAAAGATCAAGTAATCACGAAAGCTTTGGGCTGGAAGGGATGTTAAAGACCATCAAGTTCCAAAACCCCTGCCAATGGCAGGGAATATTCCACTAGATCGGGTTATTCAGAGCCTCATCCAACATGGCCTTGAACACCTCCATGGATGGGGTATCCACAACTTCTCTGGGCACCTGTTCCAGTCTCCCACCACCCTCACAGTAAAGAATTTCTTCCTAATATCTAATCCTCACCTACCCTCCTTCATCTAAAGGTCTGTTGTCCTTTCCCTACATACTGTTCTCCAGCCTTCTTGTAGGCCCCCTTTAGGTACTGGGAAGTGTTCTAGGGTCTCCCCCAAGCCTTCTCTTCCCCAGGCTGAACAGGCGCATCTCTCTCCACCAGTCTCCATAGGAGAGGTGCTCCAGCTCTCTGATCAATTTACTGGTTCTCCTCTGGTCTATTTTCAACAGGTCTTTTTTGTGCTGGGGGCCCCAGAGCTGGTCACAGTACTCCAGTTGGGGGTCTCAAAAGAGCAGAGCAGAGGGGCAGAATCACCTCACTCTCCTGTTGGTCTTACTTCTACTGATACAGCTCAGGATGCAGTTGGCCTTGTGGGATACCTCCAAGCGCACATTGCTGGGTTGAGTGGATATTTTGGTCCACAGACACCCCCAAAGTCCTTCTCATCAGGGCTTGTCACGATCCACTGTCTGCCCAGCATGTACTTGTGCTTGTGATTGCCTTGACCAAGTTGCAGGACCTTGCACTTGACCTTGTTGAACTTGATAATGTTCTAATGACATAGATAATGTTATTTAATTCTCCATCTGCTTTCTAACGGGGCAGTAGTTAGGCTGGAATTTGTCTACATCTGCCTATCATGCAGATCAATGTTTTTTCTTATTACTTTGTGTGTTCTTATTCATTATGTGTTTGTACTTGTCTGTTCACACTTATCTTCTAGAATGAAGCAAAACTTCACATAAAATAAGGAATAAATTATAACAGTAATGACATTTCAAACTGTTTCATAGATTTCATCTTAAAAATATCTGAAATATTTTAACTCAGCCACCACAGATTTCATCCTTAGGATTTACATTTTGTTTTCAGTAAAGTTAATTATTAATAAGTTTATCCCGGTATCTTTAGTATTTAAGTAATGCCTAGAACCTGGATAAGCTTTATTCAGTTTAAGTAAATGTAACAATTTTTCAGATGAGCTAGCTTATATATACTTTATGCAGAAAAGAACTAAATTAGGATCTAGTGCATAAAAATACTGCTAACATCCTTATTCTTTAGATTTGCGACAATATTTTTGAAATATATTCTTTATTATATTAGCCATTTTTAAAAATAATTATGGGACAGGTGAAACATTTTATGATATAAGGGTGTGAGAATATACACAATATAATACCACTCCTGTTTTTTTAAAAAAAATTCATATTTGATAGACTTTTCTAAAAAGACCCTGTTTCTGTTATTGTTTTTAATAATGATCAGTTTTAGTTAAGTCTAAGGCCCTGGAATCTAATTATTGATTGAGAATTCCAGAGTGTGGATTGTGATGCCTGCATCAAAATGCAGGTGAGGGGGATGAATTCACAGGAGGTTGATTTTGTCCATTTTAATAAATTTTACTCCATTAATTAAGATGATGAAATTATAGATTTCAAAAAATTGTTAATTGAGTATTGTTAATCAATAAGAGGTAGCATGTCCTGCAGTGATCTACTTCCATCCAAATGATATGTAAAAATGTTATTAATAATTTTGATTAAATTGTGAAAAATTGCAGACGACAAAGTAACACAGAAAAATGGGAGTAAGTAAAATTTGACACGTCAAATTTTATTGCATCATGAGTTCACTGAAACAATTTGATAAAACCTCGTCCATTTGAGAACAGAAATTATGTCAAAATTAAATGATGTAGGATTATTTTTTATCCTGAGTACAGCAACTGAAATTCCAGGTGACAGCTGGTTAGCAAATGGAAAAAACCCAACACTTCCAGGACATTGCAGTAAATCTGGAAAGTATAATGATAAAAATGCTAGCTACAAAAAAGGGATTAATGTTACCCGTATGCTTTATTGCAGGAAGGTGTGCTGTGGCATGGTGTCTAATAATTTTAATGTTTAATAACCATCTCTGTTACAAAAATATAATATTAGAGTGTGTAAAACAGTAAAGAAGAACTGAAACATTTTAATGTAACTCCTCATATTTTAATTCTTTTTTCTAAATGAGGGAGTTTCCCTTTCCTTAATTCTGAACCACAGTATCTACAGAGTCTTGTAAATGTTTTTGACAGTTTGCTCCTTCTGGGGATATGTGAATCCTGCTCTTCTAACCATTAGAAGAAACCTTTGTGCAAAAATTCCTGAAATGAAGTGATAAGAGTTCAGTTTGAGGTTTTTTTAATACTGAAGTGAATAGTCATCCATCTTCCTGCTACGTATAGTTTCAGGGTCTACTGCCTCTAGTGCTCTTATGTACAATTTGTGTACCTGTTTATTAGACTGAAGTTGGTGCAAAATACTTTAGTGAAAGTGCATTATATATTAATAGACAGAAACAATATCTATTTTAATGGGTACTCATGTTACATTTATTTAACTATTAAATCTTATCTATGATGGCACAGGCAAATGAGAATTAATTAGAACAACCCTGAATAAGAAGAAATAATGTAAATTAGCTAATTAGAGAGTTCCTGCTGGTCTCATACTATCATTTTTCCTTGACTAAACATTCACATAGTAACAAAGGAGCAAACAGGAAACAATGCCATAAGTCAGTTCTAGACAATGCTATGTTTGTCAAAAGATATTCTTTATCTTATTAAAAGCCATTGGAGGAAGGATTCTGTGCATTCCATACATTCCATTTTTTTCTAGTTGAATTCATATAGAAAGTTGTTTCTATAGTAGTGGACAGAATGCAAATTTTCTCTGCAAAACCTTTTGCCTTTAAAAAAAAACAAACAACTATCCCTAGGTAAATGATCTTGTTGATTTCTAGATTAGGATCCTCTCTAAAGGGAGAATGCATGAAAAAATCATTAGTTACCACAGCTGTTTGAGACTTTGCCAAGAAAAGAATTAGCCGTGCTGGTGCAGGAAGGTGTAAAGAAATGAAGCAACAGTGTAATAATACTGAGTGTCAGTGAAGTGGATCTGAATAAACCACCTGTCTTCCAGTGACTTTTTATTGCTGAGCAAATACTGAGAAGCAGCTCAGCAGTTACAAATGTGTTAGTTGAGCCAGTATCTATTGAAACTGTCATCATATGTCACTTTCTTATGTTAAAGTACTTTATTATGTTAATAAAGTAGCAACTGCTACTGTTCCATCTATATGGGATATTGTTAGCAATTAAGTTTAAATTATACAAATCAGGATCCCACAAATAAGAAGTTATGACATCTAAATTCAGCTATCAAATCTGCAATTTTTTTGACTTTATGGAACGTTTCTCACATTTGGCAAAGGTAATAATTTCTAGTAGCAACTTTCCAGGACCTGTGAGGAGGTTATCAAGAAGTTTCATCTGGGCTTTTCACAGAGGAGCCCGTCAGGAAGACTGAAGGCAACAAGCGTTAACTGGAAGCCTCCAATGGTGGAAGTTGCATAACCTCTCTAAACAGCCTTGTCTGTAGAAGCTTTTTCACTGTGTGGATAGACAAGCAGTGGACAGGCTTATCCAGAAAAGTCATGTAGTCATCTTCTTTGGAGGTTTTCAACACTGACTGGGTAAACCCCAGAGCAACCTGATCTCATCACGTAGATGTTTCGAACAGAAAATTGCTCTAGAGAGCTCCTCATCTCTCCCCACTTGAATTGTACTATCATCCTGTGGAAGGTAGTGGAGAAACAATTTCTTTCAAAGTAATGTAAGTAGCGAGTTAAAATAAAAATAGCAATAAAGCCCTAATAAGGTCTTAACGGTTTCAAAGGAGATGAAGATCTTGTGACAAGGCCAAAAAATTCTTGTGTGGTATAAAATTTTCTGTAATGTAGCAGCATGAACAAGGCAGTTTAGGACAGACTGTAAGCTTAAAAGCAAATTACAGATCTTCTCTTTTCAAACCAGTGGCAGGGAAATGCACTTCTCTGAAGAGGAATAATGCATAAGGTCTCTGTGCATTAAGAGTGTGCTAGACAGGTTTAAGGAATTGAAGCTGGGCTTTAGCCTTCCTCTTTTTTCTTCGGGATGCATTTTCTCCAAAGCAAATGTAACTGAAATTCAACTCAGGTTAACAGTGTCAAAAATTTGGGGTGACTGAAGAAGTTTGCTGATTGACTTGGGGTCTTAGGCTGCGGAGACATAGTGAATTAAACAAAAGCTTAATGAAGTTTTCCTTTTAAAAAAGGTAGGTTCCTTTACAGACAATAAATGCATTGCTGCCTGTAGACAAGTAAAATTATTTAAATGTCTTTTCAGTGTATGCGTAGTTTTGTGTATATTAGACAATTACAACATGATTGTACTGATTGACTGAATAAACAACTTAAAATCGATAGCATGTGATTCCCTTTACATTTTTAATATAAACATTAATGCTAAATCAATGCAAAATGTTAGCAGCCAAATTCTGACCAGAAGACTCCATTTACACTGGCTAAAAAACTCAATTATTATGGTGGAATATCGTGTAATTGTAGAATCTAATTAAAAATAACTATTTTTCTGTGTCTAGATTGTATTTAAATACTTCATTCTTTTGAACAAAATAGGTGAGGCAGAAGCTTTTCAGAAAATTATCAACAAAAGAATATTCAACCAGTGTTTGTTTTTCCTCTCCCCAGTGTTATTAGAAGCTATGAGATCCTTTCAAAATTTTATTTCACCCAAAATTATTTCTGGGTTTTATAGAGTTAATTTTCACAGAAAAGACATAAATTTCTCCAAATACCAAGTTTCTTGCCTAACACCAACTTTTATGGCCATAAACTACTCAACATTAATATGTAGATTATTTTCTGAAGTTATTTGTAGCTGCAAACATAGATTGAATTCGGTATAATTTTAAAATCTCTGTTCTCAGATGTTATGTACCATATTTCACCCCTGTACAAATGAAAAAACGTCCTCCCTTTTTTTCTTTGAATACTACTTTATGTAAAATAGTCAGTGAACAAGCTGCTTGGAAGTAAAATGTAACTGAAGAAGCAAAGAAGGAAAATTTATCCTGCTTTAGGCATTTCTGTAGCAGAACTAATTCAGGGTACCTTGAGTTGTTTGTTGGTGAGTGAATATCTTACAACTGCACGTGGTAGCAAGATGGGGAAGATTTATGCAGGTGTGAAAAGAGTATGAATGCTTATCCTTTGTCCCCACCTTGGTCAGGATTGCTCCTGCGTCTATCATGGATGAGCTTCTGGTACTTTCAAGGGATGCTTTACTGCCCTGCTATTATGATCAAGGGGACACTTTGCTGCTCAGCTGGTTTGGTCCAGGCTTGTCAGGAGCTCCTGAGCTCCTGAGGGGTGCTGTGGAGCGGGAAGGGTGAGGATGCACAACCACACATTATTATCTGCAGTGCAGTCCTTCAGCACACAGTACAGTAGGCTGTACAACTCTTCCATTTTGCTCAAGACTGTGCCTTGTGTGGCAATGTCCTTGTCCGACCTGTTTCTAATCGCTATTGTAACCTTTAGCTGGTGCAGAATTTTTCTTTGTACCAACTAGCTCACCTCACCAATCCTTGGATGTTGTCATAAAAACGCTTTCATCTCAAGAAAGAATAAGTGCTATTATGGATTATGTTTTCAAATAGATATATCTTTTTATTCCCTTAAAGAATAGAGGCATGCATAAATTCATTCTAAAAAATGGAATCATTGATCACTGCCAAGTGAGACAATTATTCTTTGTATAGAACTTATCAAAAAGCCATTTTAGGATATACTGATTTGCTAATGTTGTTAAATGTTGACTGATAAAATACTAATTTTACACCATTCCTCCACTATTCATTCTGAGAAGTAAACTAAAGAGGATTATCTTGTATTTCTTCAATATATACAAGCATAGGAGACACAAGTACTGCACCTCTGAAAACTTGGTCCCTGCTTTCTCTTACTTTGAAATAGTGCTGTTTTCAGAATGAAAGGATTGCCAGGAAACTTGAGTATTTTGGAGCTAAAATATATTAGCAAAAGTAGTTACATGTGGCAGCATTACATTTTTAAGTTAGTAATTTCCTCAGTTATCAAAGACTGGATTTTCTTTTTGTTAGATGCTTAATTTTTCTTCTTACAGTGAGGTTCTAGTTCAAGAATGTTGAAACAGAGTTACTCAGCTCTGAAAAGAATCTTGAGATGCTAAGTTATGTATATAAATTTTACATCTCTCAGTTTGGGATGTCTGTTCTATTCTGTCATAGAAGAGGTATTAATTCTTGATCAGTTATTTTTCTAATTTCATCTGCAGCTTGGCTCCACTAGAGATAGTTACAACCCATATTCATTAGTATGGGGTTTTGTTTCCATCTAATGAACCAAGTGTTGGATTTTCTATAGTATTTATTAAAATAAATTGTTTTTCATTAAGTTCTGTTAATATAATAAGACCAAAATTCACATCTACCAATGGCCTTCCAAAAGATTTAATTTCTCTGTCTTTGGGAAGCTACTTCTTCTGTGAGAGTCTAGTCAGTTTTCTTTAGACTCCTAGGTTAAGATCTGCTACTTGCCTCACAAACTAATAGCTTGGGCTGTTATGTTTTGTAAACTTCTAAGTGTTGACCTATAACTTTTAATTCAAATTAGTTTTAGTTTCTTACTTTACTGTTCTCTTTCTGCATCAGCTGGAATATCATCAATAATATGCAATCCATAAAAAGTCATCCACTGTGGAATTAAGGCTTGCTGTTCTGATTAATATCAATAAGTTCTTAATATCAATGGAAGTGTAGCATATGCAATTTTTTGACCAGTAAACCGTTACCAAATTAAATGAACAGTGCCAACAGAGTTTCACATTGCAACTTACTACAGTAGATCTAATTGTATAAATGCTTATAACAATAATAGACCATAGAAGAACTTTGTGTAGTGAGACAATAAAAATTAAAGGGAACACTGAAATGCTACATTGTGTAGAATTTTGAGTGTCACACAGTATACACAATGTCAAATGAGCAAAAATTATGTAAATGTATGAATTTATATTTTTTTATTGGGAATCAAATCTCTGTATCTTAGAACAGGCATTCTGAAAATGGTGTACTTTTCAGCTATGTTACTTGCATATATTACTTGGGTAACAGTATTCCATGGCAGCTATATTTCTGTCATTACATACCTGTATTTACATATAGTTTAGAAGGAATTTTTAGTTTACAGCTTTCCAGGTCTTGTACTCTGTACTTTCTCACTTTGAACTTTCCTCTTTTTTATATGTACATATGCTACACATACATATACATACATGCACAGGAGTGTTTCAAGAGCTGTTGACAGAGATTAAGAAGTAGATTCTGTAGATTTTTTGTCACTGTGATTTCCTTTAAGTTTTGATTAAAAGAATAATATGGACCATTTACTGATCTCCAATGAATGATTCCTATAATAACTTAAACTAAATATTAATTGACAAAATGCATTCAATTGTATGATTTCATTTTAGGTACTCCAATTGATTATTAACTATCTGTAGGTTTTGTAGTGGTTCCCACTAGAATCACTAGAAAGGACAGTTGTGCTTAGAACATCTTCAGCAACTTTTCAGGTGTAGAACTTTCCATTTTAAACTAGTCTACATTTTGTACCAGTTATTTTATGCTAAAATATGAAGAATTGCCTCCTGGCCATTTCCCTGCATTTGTTCAAGCACGTTCACATCTGCTTCCCAAATATATTTGCTTCTAAAGAGCACAATGAATGAGTGACAAAGAGAAGACATATGTTGAAATTCCCAAATAATAAAGTTTTAAAGTATATGATAATGGATGTTCATGTTTTCTGCAAGATATAATATTTTTCTTCCCTTGTATCCCTGTACTAGTGCTTTTAATTTTTTCTAAATGCTGCTACGTCAGTTTAGCAAGGAGGAAGTATAATAGATCTGTAACCTGACCCAAAGGGAGAAGAGAGATTTAAATTTCAGGCTACTAGTACAAGAACAAACCTCCTCCATATGAAGTTAGTGTTTTGCATATGCTGATTGTGTGCTTCAGACTGTTTCTCTTGACTTATGGCCTTTTTCTTTTTTTGTGTTTCTGTTAACAGAAAGCTGATCTTGCAGTTGCACCATTGGCAATTACCTATGTTCGTGAGAAGGTCATCGACTTTTCCAAGCCCTTTATGACTCTTGGAATAAGTATTTTGTACCGCAAGCCCAATGGTACAAACCCGGGCGTCTTCTCCTTCCTGAATCCTCTCTCCCCTGATATCTGGATGTATATTCTGCTGGCTTACTTGGGTGTCAGTTGTGTGCTCTTTGTCATAGCCAGGTAACATGTCAACTTTTGTGATTTTTTTGGCAATTGTTACCATTTTTTTCTTATTAATAATTGTCAAAAGTCACAAAAATTTTCTTACTTTCATACTCTTATATTTAAACTTCATGATTTACAGAAGAATAATTAATGATGAGGGTTCTCACTATAATATGCTCCACTGCCATATTAAGTTCCCAGTTTGTTACTGGACTTTTTCACTAAGTCTTGAGTATGCTAGCTAGATTTCTTCTTTTATTTACAAATATAGAGACACCAGAAAGTTTTCAAAATATCTTTTCCCAATAAGTCTGCATTTAGAAACACAGGGTTTGCATGTTTTATTTTGTACCCTGATTTCTGTTTATGCTATTGAGCTTAATCTCAAATTTAGTACTTAGCTGCCCACATTAATTCTGGATGCCCAAACTGGGCCTCTACCAGTTGCAAAACAGTTTGTGTAGATTAGTATCTTAGAAATATGGTAACAGTATTTATTTTTCCATTTTTCTGCTAGGTGAAATACCTGAGATACCTAACAGAATTGAAAGTCTTAGTGGAATATTTTTGGAAGCTTAGTTGAGCTTTTAGAATTAAGGAACCCAATACCTCAATTGTTAAATTATAAATTTATGTGATATATAGGGCTCACTTTTTTATCTGTTTTTTTCAACCTAAATGAGCAGAAAAACATCTTTAGTCAAAAAATCCCAATATGTTCGCCTTTTCCTTCTTAACTCATAAGGGCTGAGTTAAGATGCTCACATAAATACAGACTTAAATGTTATAACTTTGGCTTTTGTCATGACAGCAAAAGAAAAAAGCCAGAACAGTCTATGTGATCTCTCTCACAGATATCCCCTTGTAGTCACTTTTGTTAAATCAAATGTATATAAACTATATTGGCTTTTTTCTCTTTAATATGGGGTCTTTTTGTGTGAGTTGATAATGAAATCCACTTCAGTCTCAAGATTTCCATGATTTCATTCTCTGGTTCACAGTAGAATCTTCATATTTTTCTTTTTCTATTGTGCTGTAGTTAGTATCAGGATTCTCCATCTGTCTTTGATATTTTCTGTTTCATTTTGGAGAAGCTGTATCATTCTTATATTAGGGAGAAGCAATATTTTTAGATACCAGTTTAAAAGTAATTTAACACCTGTAGATGAAGTACATGAGCTATTGAAGTATTATAGATAATACTGAAACATATTGTGTAATGAAAGACTTTGCTGTGTACCTTCTTTAAAAGTCTGCTTTAAAGAGCCAGACTTATGTTGAAAGTTTCTTGAAAGACCAGTATATTTTAGTGGACTACATAACCAGAGAGTACAATCATTTCTGAGGTGTTCCTGTCATACAGATACCTCTGAAAGCACAGCTGAGCATAAATCACAACTGTTATCCTGTGAAATGCTTCACATAAAATATTTATGTATATGTCCAAAAGTTTTAACCCTACTGTTATCACTGAAGGACATTTTCAGCATGATGCACAGTGCTTTTGACAGGCAGATCCCACTAATGTTAGTAGGATTTGTAAGGCTGAGTTCCTACTTAGGCTTTGAAAATGTGCCTTGGCATATTTTTTTAGGAAAGATAGGTTTTTTTGAAGCCTTTTTCTTTTACTTAAGTTATTCAGCCACTTGAACTCACTAGCAGAATAGGAAAGAATATTTATTTTTTTATAGAAGCACCAGATTATAGAACAATAGTGCAGAATTTTTTTTTACTTGTCCGTTTTTATGACCAACATCATAAATTCCTTATATAATTGGAAGCATTTTCTTCATTTTAAAGTAATATGGACTGTGTTTTATAGTGAGCAGAGAAGTTTGGTTTTTGTAGAGTTGTATAAAATGCCTTTTTTAACACATAAATTTATATCAGCATTCAGATCTAGAGATTTTCAATATTTCTTAACGGGTACTATCCAATATTAGTAACACATTTAAAAACAAAATATGTAGGGTTATGTAAAACAATCTACAGATTTTATTCATAATGCAGAATGACTTAATAGGATGTGATAACATTTTTTAACAGTATCGCTTGTAAAAGGAAGCAGGTCTAAATTAAAAGTTGGATTTCCTGCTGAATACTAAGCAGAGAGAAGAACATTGTTCAAAAGTTAAAGACTTGTTTGCAAATACAATTGAAAAATGTTATCTGTCATGTAAAGAGACATACTTTGAAGGGTGGTAGTGAAGAGGATTTTGCAGCATAGTGGTTTGTATTTTCAGTACAGATTATGTGTTAGGTATTGTACAGTTGATGATGTATTTTTCAGTCCTGGTGTTGTGAAACTCCTGGACTGCATGACACTAGTTTCATAGGTTCCACCTAGAGTGTCTTATTAAGAAGATTTCTATTCCATAACAATTCTTCCATAATGGATGTTTAACTAACAGTTTTTCATAATAATTACTCTGTGTTTCATAATAAGATGTGCCTTTGTTTGGAGCAGTACTTAGTACGTCTTTTGAGATATAATGTTTTGTAATTACAGCTCATCAGAATGTTCAGTATAGAATATTTATCTTAAATTGGAGACCTCCCATTTTTGTGTCAAATATTTTGTGATGTTGTTGTTTCACCATGTCTTCCAAACAGTGTTGGCATGTAAGAGATGGTACATTGCAACTGGAAGTGCCATTCTGTTGTGCTGCTTGGATGTCACTCATTAATTAGTGATGTGGTGATATTTAAGGAAAGATGAAGAAAATAGTAAAAGCTTCAATAATCTTTAAGAATGAATTGCTGAAAATACTTTCATAGAAAGAGAAATATAAATGTATATCAGTACTTTTCTTGCAAAAGCGTTGGATTTTCCTTCCAGTTTGAGAACCATATATAAAGAGCCGTAATCTTTGCACACTCAACAAGACAAGAAGCTAGGAAAAATTTGTATGTTATGTGGAGGGCTTTTCTATTTTATTTTCCTTTTGTAGTTCCCCCCAGAAAGATGATTCTACTTTTGAACAGGCAGATTTTGCATTGCAGGTAGGATAAACCTGTATGTGTTGTGTTTTCTTTAATTGCCATCCTTTGTGGGGAGTTATAGTAGACTGTGCTTTCTCTAGAGATACAAAAACATCTTAATCTTGTTTGTTGCTATTGTTGAATCTCACTAGTTAGGGTGGCTAGTCTCTGAAAATTCCTTTCTTGTACAGACTGATGACTGTTATATAAACCCAGTCTGCTTGACACTAAGCCTATTCATTTTCTGTGAACTGAGAAGTTCACATAGCATTTTTTCCTCTTGTGGTAACAATAATAGATCTGTTTCTGGTGCTAGATAGCCATGTCTTTGTGTGTCTGCTAGCAGTGTCTTGTGTCAAATGAAATCCTGTTGCATTCCAATACCTTCCCTTTATGCCTCTGTCTTTACTTGTTTCTTTGACTTAGAACACCAGTTAAATTCACAGTTTAGACCTGATTAGAAGGAAAACTAAGACTTCAGTAAAGTACACCAACTCTTTTTTGGACTTTTGTCACGTACACAACATTTTCTGATTTATATAATCAGATATCTCAACTAGTGCAATTTTTTAAAATTTCTGTCTGTTGCTGCAAACTATTGTTTCATTTCTAAGCAACATGATGTTTTCTTACAGTGTTGTATATCAACTTCATATATACATATTGTCCCATCTTTTCCATCAGTCTGTGTACAAAAAACAAACACTTCCTATTTTTGGTCTTCAACATCTAATATGTTGGTAACCGGAGCATCCTCCCCCTTCTATATAGGCAATATGAAGAAAACCAGTTTTATGCTTTGAACAATGCTTAATATGTTTTATTTACATAGGTCTTCCTATAAATTACTTTCAAAATTAATCTTCAGATGAGTTTTCTGATGATTGTGTTGCATTTTTGACTCTCATCCATAATTTTAAAATCCATGTCTTCTTGTATATTTTCTGAAAATATAGATTGCGGACTAAATTCCTTAAATATTTTCATCAAATAATTTTTTCCTAATTTAATGGATTTCAAATTATTCCCTGCACACTGAAGAATTTCTCAGTGTAGTAAGGTCTTTTTGCTGTGGCCATATCTGTCTGTCATAAAGAAATTTGCTCTTAGTGACCTATCTTCAAAATTGGAAGAGAAACAGCTGCATTAGCAAGGTGCTTCACTTCTGCAGATCAGATGTGAAGCAGATAAACTCTCCTGGATAAAATGGTCCACTATTGAGCTCTTATGCTTCTTACACTGAGCTGTCTGAAGTATCAGTAAATATTGTGCAAATATACATTAAACTGTGCTCACTGCCCTAATTGTTAATATTGAATCATGGGTTGCCATTTTAAAGGAATTAATTTGCCTTTACTTGTAACACATTTTGTATGCTAGGACTCCTTGCTTTATCCTTCCTTTGGAATTATGTTATTCTACATCTCCTATGTCAAGCCCTTGTGCTGCTTCCAGCTGCCAAAGCATTTTTTATCACCTATTTTTCCATTTCCTCATAAGCACTGATGAGAGCACAATGAATGTTGCCTCATCAACAAATTATATTTTTCTCTTACCAGCTGGAATAAAACATAATTAAAGAAGACAAGTTTGAAAAGTCTCCACACATTTATCTTAATCTTTTCTCTCTGAAGAAGCTTAGGAATAACCTGCTGCTTCAGACTGGAACAGATGACTGAGCATTAAGTCTCTCTGGAGTGCATGCATATCCTTTTACATCTCATCAGTCTTCATTTTTATTTTATATTTTTGATCAGCTGATTACTGTCCTTGAGCTTGTCTGATTGATTTTGAAACTACTTCCTGAAAACCACCTTGATGGAAAGAAATGAATGAGAGAATGAGAGGAAATTATTTTTCCAGTTTCTATGGAGCTCTGATTCCTAAATTACTATGTTGATAATTATTCAAGCTGGAAGTCAGCATATTTGTCCTTTATTCTTAACAAGCATTCTTTCCATGAGAATTTCGTCTCCTGAAATCTCCCTAGAGAACCACAGCGTATTCTGGAGGTGTTTTCAGGAATAGATTAATCATCCAATAGGGGAATCCAGATGTCAACCCTGAAATCTGCTTCTCGTCTAATTTTACAGTTTTAGGATAGTTTTGCCTCAATTAGGGTTATCGTCACTCTACTATAAAGTGCTGTGTAAGTAGACAAGGATAAAATCATGCCAAAAATTACACACTTCCCAAAATTGTTCCTTAACAATTATTTCAAATCAGAAAATTTTATTTCTTTAAAATCAAGTTGCACCTTATGACCCTAAGTCAATTGCTTCCAAAAGATTCTGTGTAATCTGCTTCTTTTTTTATAATTTTTTTCTGGTTGAAAAACAAATTCTTGCTAAATCTAGAGATCATCTTTATTAAGAAAAAAAGGTAACTGTGCCAGTGAATCAGGCAGATTGCATGACAAGAATTTTTCTCTTTCTTTTATGGCTTTTTAAGTTGGTTTTTTTTTTTTTTTTTAACTGTTTTTTTTGTTGGGCTTTACAAAGATGTTTTTTTTTTTTTTTTTAACTGATATGTTTGTGTAGCTATACCAAGAAATCCTAGTATTTTGTGAGAATGTTTTAGAAAGCTTACTTGCTGAACTAAATTTTTTCTCCTTTACATGAGATCTGAGAAATTTTAATTTTAGTAGTACAACATTCAAATGAAGTTTCAATAAATGAGGTAATATAAAGAAAACACCTCAATTATATCTTATATCCTAACCTTTTGAACTCATAAGCAAATTATTAAGCACTTGTTTTTTACTTAGTGTATCCTGCTAAATGTTACAACAATGAGATTGTACAGTCATCTTACCTGGACAGCAGTCACTAGAAATTTTGTAAGCAAGACTTCCGCCTGATATTTCAAATATGCTCAGATACTTCTAAATATCACTTTTCCCAAAACGTGGATGAAAGCTTTAAATTGGTTAAACACTTTACTTCTCCGTATGCTATTTATATTAGCATAAATCCATATAATTGGTGACAGTATGTAAGTAATTAAGTAATTTTCTGTGGCTACCACACAGATCTGATGATCCATCTCTTTTCTATATAAAATTGCAAAATATACTGGAAATATAATTCCTTCCCATAGTCATCATCTAGGTTGTGTAATTATTTTGAGAAGTCACGATTTAGATCACAATCAGTGCTATAAAATTGAAATGTTTTGGATGAAGATTTATTGCTTAAAGAAGGAGATGTATAGCAACGAGTTAAGCAACAATCTCTCACTTTGTGTTTTGACATTTGGAAGAATGCTTTTATCTCTCGATCTCCTCCAGAAGAGATTTATTGTCAGTTTACGAATTTTATAGTCCATAAATAAACAACTCAGTATGGACTCCTCATCCTAAGCCCTCAAGACTTGCTTGAACCACTTCTGAATGCTTTCAATCTCCTTCACCTGTTGAAGAAGAGATAAGACTTCCAGGAGGTATAAGAGTCTACATACAAGCACAATATCTACATTATAACCTCTACTATAATGCTGTTAGAGATTGCAGTAAGAGAAAATTTCTTATCTTTTAAACTTTTTAACATAAATATCCTCCTTACATTGTAGGGGTAAAAATCCCAGTTTTCTAAATCCTTGCAATATTGGTGGTAGACCAGTCTGAAATCCCAGATACTACTTACCATGCATCAAAACTGTGAAGAAATTGCTGCCAGCAAAACAACTGAAATGGCTTTACTGAGGTTGGCTGAAAAAAACATAATCAGCTGCTTTAGCAGTCCAGCAGAAAATATAGTACTCCCCGTTGGCTAAATCTCCATTTGCATGTTAAAGAAGAAAAATATATTCACTTGAAGAGAATCAGTTCTGGATTCCCCTGTCAAGAAATTGATTTTTTTTTTTTTTGCCTCGTGATGTAGGTTTTTTAGGAAAGTGGTAAGTTTGATGACTTGTGCCTTAAGGAAAGTACCTTGTAGTATGCATTTTTTTTGTCCCAGTTGCTTCACCAGTATGTTTTATGTTAATTCTTATTCCTTTGTAGATTACCTTAATCAGATTTTCATTTTTTTTAAAACAAAGACTATAAAAGGGTCTTAGTGCTGTGTAAAATTGAAGATGGCCTTAAAACTATTTTCATCCCTTCTGTTATTTTTTTTTCCACATTATTCTGAAAGACATCACAAGGCTCTACAATTCATTACTAATTATCCAAGAACCTAGGTATTTTGAATGACTGCCCCCGATTGTAACTCTCTTCATCCTTAAGGAATTTTGTGTCACTTATTAGCAGCAACTTAACTCTTCATTCTCACTTACTTAAGTACTCATTCTGACTTTTATGACTTCCTACATATAGCTGTTACATATTTTAAAACATGTATTTCCTCTCCATATTGATGGAAAATTTCAATTCAGTCTTTTATAGAATCTGAGGGTATTTATGGAAAGTTGTTTCAAAACTCATGTTGAACTACTTTTCATTCTTTGATTTCTTCTTTGTTTCAGTTGCTCATTTACATGTTACACTGAATATCTCACTGCCCAAACATGTCAGGATCCTGTATATCCTTTTGAATCTCAACAGTATCTTGTATCTTAAGATCTCGAGGGAGTTCACTGAAGCTCTTGGAGAGGTTTCAGTTGGATAAACCACCTTTACTAGCAAAATCTTCTAAGTTTTCATTGGTCAAATAATGAGTTTGCTCAGTGGCCTTCTTCTATTTTGATTTTTGACTGACTAGAATTGTTCTGTTTGATTCATTCTGTTTCACAGTGTTCATTGCTAGACATGTCTGAATGTCATTCACTTTTTATCTAAATCACCATTTCTAATTGTCTCTGACAGTTTGATAATTGCATTTGCATTCCTTTCATCTTTAGAACAAAATGGGAGATGCTGGAAGATATTATGCCACACTGTATTGTCATTTCTTTTCAGAAATCCTATCTTTTCAGTAATCCTATCTTACACACTCATAATTGAGTTCATATGTCCAGATTCCTGTGACTTTATTTTTGCACACTCTATGGCCAAGCTAAAATGTTATAAACATACATACTATGAAAATTATTTTTGAAAGTGTCTCTGCAGTCAAAACAGTTACATTTCTCATTAAAAATTTGTAGTTTTCTTAATCTAATTGGTTCAGCTGAAAGCAAAGTAGATCTCATCTGCCTACTTTTGTGTTTTCAAATGTCTTGGATAAACAACTTCCATAACTGAGTCAATATCTGAAGACAGTTTTGTCAAGAGTTCTATAACATCACAGAAAATAATGTTTCATATCTACCATGGACAGTGATTTGTTAATTTCTATGTACTGTGTTAATATCCATTAGCAAATAATTCCATAGTCTATACTTTGAAAAACAATCTGATGAACAATTGGTTTTAATTTTGAAAGATTCTTCACAGTGCAGGTGCTCATCCTTATTTTTAACAGCCCTTGTTAATTACCAGCACATACAGTACATGAGAAGAATATTGGATTGTTTTTATGAAGTAGCTTGCTTGAAATTGAGTCTCCAGAAAAAGTGTCTTCTTTTTTTTTTTATTTTACATTGGATCATTTAATTCTGTTTGGTCAAAACAGTTTTTTTTCTATATATGTGGAGAGAAAAGGAAGCACAAGTTAAGATTTGGCACTTTGTATATTTATTTAGGAAATTATAGCATGGAGCATTAAATGTGCCTAAAGAGAAGGGTTCCTCTCTGCATGAAGCTGAGTGTTTTTAAAGCTATA
Organism: Grantiella picta; assembly: GCA_013397955.1. Taxonomy (NCBI): domain Eukaryota; kingdom Metazoa; phylum Chordata; class Aves; order Passeriformes; family Meliphagidae; genus Grantiella; species Grantiella picta. The sequence continues at coordinate 660,833 of VZRM01001618.1, forward strand.
ATGATCCTTTTGAGAAAGGTCAGTGCCTCTTATGTTTTTGGAGTTAGGGGACAGAAGGTTTATTTTCTTTAATTTAGGTTTGGTTTATTTCATATGTTTTATTCTGGCATGCATAGTATTTTTGTGGAGAAGGAAACTGTAACTCTCACCATAATTCACGGCAGCAGATGTCTCATGAGATATGCAAAACTTCATTCTCATGAGATATGTACTCCCCCTACCTGAAGAACCAGACACAAGGATCTACTGGAATGGTAATAGACTCAAGAATCCAGGAAGGTACCGCAGTGTTGTCAAAATATTTTGTCAATAATTGGGTGTAAGTGGTACTTTGAAAACGTGCAAGTTAGCTGATTGACTGATTCCTTTTCCATTAGCACCAGTGACTGAATTTACAGAGTGTCTGACATGCTAGAAAATTAATTCCACCAGCAGCTGAACTGTTCAGGGTTTTCAGGGTTTTTTTTTTTTTNTTTTGGGTTTTTTTTTTTTTTTTGTTTGTTTGTTTGTTTGTTTTGTTGGGTTTTTTTTGGTTGGTTGGTTGGTTGGTTTGGTTTGTTGTTTTGCTTTGTTTGGGTTTTTTCCCCCAAAATCAAAACAGAAAACTGATGTAGGAGATATTCCATTTATTGAAGTAATTTCATGTATGAATCCTTCTTGGAATACTTGACTAACTGAAAGCTTTCCTCAAGAAAAAAGTAGAGCTTATAGCGATGGGATGGAAAATTGAATGTTAGCAGTCATGATTTCTATTTACCTTTCTTCTGGAGGACCCAGGAAAATAAAATAATATTGAGCAAAAATGGCTGAAGGATTAAAAGGCACTTTTTATGCTAAATAAGTCAAACATGTAAAAATTATCATTAAAATTTTGCTAAATGTGTGTACCCCTATGCCATGAATTTTTAATTTCATCTAACTTAAGAGGGAGAGGTAAACCGTTGGAAGAAAAACCAACATGATATGGTGGTTATTAACCTTGTAGGAAATTCTAGGAACAGATGTTCAGTGGAATGAGATAGCAGTTTATGTAGGATAGTGTTTCAGAATTCTCTGTTGGATGATTTGGTTCCAGGATTATTTGAAGGATAGGGAAACTTGGGTAACAAAAGTATTTTATGAACTTTACTCCTTTATTCTCTAAAATAGACCTTGTGCTCTTATGTAATGTTAACAATGGAGATACAAATCTCAAGTACTTTTAGATATTTGTAAGTGAATAGTCAAATATCCAATTATTTGGAGTGGTGAATGCCTGTTAGAATATAAGGTGGGTCTTTTTCTTTTTAATTTGGTTTTGTTTTTGTTTGTTGGGGTTTTTTGTTGTTGTTGTTCTTATTGTTGTTTTTGAGCTTTTTTAGATAAGCATAGGTTTCTGACTTCAGAACTGAAAATAACCTAGTTTTTTCAAATTTAGCTAAAGCCAAATTTTCTAAATTTCTTTTCTCTCAATCATCATTATCCCTTATATTCTGAAAAGTAAATGTAGGTAGACATGTAAATAGACCTAAACTGAAGGAAAAACAAAACAGAAAAAGAAAAGCCCCAAACCAAGTAGAACTTTACCTCTTTGAAAGAGTATTTCTTTCTTTGAGGGAAAAAAATTATTAGACTTGGGTCATGGTTAAACATTATACTTCAAACCAGAAGCATATCTTGAAAAGAAGTAAGGAAATCAGGAGCAAATATTTCTTGACGTTAGTGTTGTTCACTATCTGGAGAAGAATAAGATTGTTCCCTATAAGTTCCTGTAGATAGACAAATGGGAATTATTTATGTCCTGATCTTTCTGATTTAGCTGTTTCCAGAAGTTTACCTTGCTTATGCAAGACTTCCATCTCTAACTCATTAGAGAGTATGAGTCATTTAAGCACTGACAGGGCTTGATGAGAAATCAGTCTGAAAAAAAGAGTATAGTAATTGTTTTTGATCCTGAAATGTAATCTGTAGTGTGTTATTCAAGCATTTGTGTTTTATGTATGGAAGTCACTCTATGTTAAATGATGGTGAAATTGCTTTAGTGAAAATCTTGTCACACATTTTCAGACTTTATATGATGGGTGCCTATTTGTTGTGTTGTTTTGTATGATCGTTTGTTTGGTTTTTGTAATTTATTATAGTGTTATAAAAAATTTTGTCTTTAGCAACAAAGGTAACCTTGTTAGAGGAAAATTACTTGACAATATTAAAATCTTTGAGCACCGTAGTTAAAAATCACGCATCAGCTAAGGGATATAGATTATTTTTTTAGAAAATACCAAGTGTTTAAAATATAAAAAAGTTTGTTGGTAATTCTTACTGCAGATCAGATACAATTTTAAGCAATTTTTATTCAGTTGGGTTGTTCTGGCACATCACTTTCATTATACTGTTTGTTTTGTTCTGTGTGGCCATTAGACACGTGGCACCTTCAGTTGCCTTTAGGATTTTCCTGAAGACTTTACAACAGTTAGCCTCTAGCTGTGAGAAACAAACATGAAGACAATGTTACTTTAGCTTGCTGAGATTATTAATATAATTTTAGAAGACTAAAAATAACAAACCACCAAGATCTACTACCTCTTTCTGTTCTGGTTTCTTCTTTCCTCAACTTTATGGAGCAGGAATGCCCCATGGCAAAATTTTTATGGGGTGAATAGTGACGTGGTAGATAGCAAAAAAAGGTTATACAATTTCTTTCCATTATCCCAGATATTTAAAGTTCTTGTCCTTTCCTGGGAGAAATGGCTTTAGCTTTACACAGAATAGGATACCTATTTGCTTTTAACTTACTTGGTTTGTAGAAGTAAAAGTATAGTGCTCCATACCAGAGCACCATTACCAGCGATATCAAACAGTTTCAGCTAACAGGTACTATAGCAATTCATATTCTGGAGCAATTTTCTTGGTAGATATTTTGTAGGGAAAATCAGAAAGGTTTAATGCATAATGCAGGTTCAGAGAAGATCCTGGGGAAGGAATCCCAGTGCCTTTAAAATTCTCTGGTTTTGTGGCTGACACAATGTAACCAATGAGCCCTGTCCAGAAGAAAAATGGAAGCAGGCAGCAGAATTTTTTGCTTTGCGCTGCTTCGCTGTGTTCATCGAGTACGGCAAATTTAATGTCATGTTGCAAAATTACCTGAAAAAGGCTTCTAATTTGTCATATTTATCCTCCACACACTTCTCTCTTTTACTTTCTCTCTCTTGCTCTCCTCTTCTTCTAAATGGCCATGTTAGAGGAGAGTCAGTAGTTAATCTCATCAAAATCTGGTCAGTGTGCCCTTCATTTACTGCAATGAAAGGAATTTTCACCTTGCTTCAAATGTAACTGTAATTAGATGAAGTTGCTACATAGATGCATACCAGAGGCTCCTCATATCTTTCTGTTGAGCTGTAGTTAGAAGCTCAATTCTGCCTTCATCTTAAATGTTGATGGGGATTTTTACTGTTCATAGCAATTTCCTCATCATCCTGCCTTTTATACTGTTTAGTCTTTTGAGCAAAAGCAAATGTCAACACCAGTAAGAATAATGGTGTTGTGCCTCTATGCACAAATCTAAATGGCTCCACAGGTGAGAGCAGTGAAGATTTCTGGGTGGTAGGGGAAGATTAGTTGGGCTTTCCTGTAACACTGGACAGCTTTAAGAGTATCACTAAACAGGGTCATATCATGTTACACAGACAACACCAAATACTTGCTCTAAAGAATTCACAGTTCAAAAGGAGTATTTAAATAATTTAAGTAGTTGAATAGGAACAAAATTTCCATGAGGTATGAAGAAAATGAACTGAGAGTTGAGTAAATTCCTTAAGAAGGAAGGTTCAGCAGTTGTAGTTCTTCTGCTATGTCTGCAGGAGCACATTTCAGTTTGTTGTTTACATTATAAAGCAAGAGACCTTTGAGGAAGATTTGGAAAGAGAGGTATTGATTTTGGCCTTGAAGCTATTCTCACATGAAACCTGGATAAGATTCTACTGGTACTGGTGGAATAACTACACAGGTTATCCTATGGCAATGACATTAAAATCACTTCCATGTTTGTCTTTCTATTGGGGAAGAGCAGTGAATATGATGAAAAAAAATAAAAAAGAAAATCTGAAAAGTTATATTTCAGATTATTTTATATGGAAAGGAATGTGTTTGTAAGTATTGAAACTTAATGGAAAGTTCTGAAGATATATGGCACAGGAGAATGCACAGGCGGTAGCCTTAGCAGAAACATACAAGTTGCCTGTAGGGACTCTATTTCTGAGACATTAGTGTTAGAGCAGCTGAATCTCTCCAATATTCTTTAACTTTCAAACATTTGTTTTGGCAGTTTGGTCAGAGAGAAGATAGTTGATTAGATTCGGGTAGGCCATGTGGTACTAGAAGCAGTGTGTTTTGAGTCAAATGACGGGGTTTAATACAGAATAAAGTCAAGTTAGTGGTCCTTGGTCAAAAAAAAAAAAAAAAGTTGATGTAATTGTCCTTCCTCAGAAAAAAAGAAAGAAAGAGAATGGCCTATGCATAGTCTATTTCTGTAGAAGAGAATGTTACTGCATTTACCCAGAAATAGTTTGGATCTAGTCCCTACATTATTGAAATACTACTTCTAGAATCACAGTGTCTTGGAAAAAATCGAGAAGAAATACTCTTTTGAGTCAAGACTTGAAATACTAAATACTCTGACAGAGTTTTATCAATCTGAAAAGCTGGAGGGGTGAATTCCAGCTCACTGATAGCTGTGTGAACGAGGCATCTTGGTGGTGAGAATTTGACCATGTGAGTTCCTAACTACCAGTGTTGTCAATCAAAGAAGCACTGGTATCTCATTAATATTGAGCTGAATATATTATAGGTAGGTCATATCCAGACCTCAGGGTTTTATTTGAAGGTGAGAAAAAGGTTTCTAGATAATGGAAAAATCCCAAACAAACAAAACAAAAAAATCCAAACCCAAAACAACTTCAAGTATTTATCAATGATCAGGATATGGAGCTGCAATTCAGCAAGGTCCCTGTAGAAAACCCTTGTAGTTCAGTTGCAGTTACTATCAAATTTAAAGTGTCTTGTCTTTTGAATTCATTTAAACATGGTCTTTCCCTAAGAAAGCCTGTGTGTTCCATTAGCAGTAACTGAAATGTTTTTAAAATTATTAATACAGTTGATATTTGTAGTGATATAATCAGAAAGGGTGAAAAATTTTGTAATCAACTGTCAATAATACATGATTGTCCTATTATGTTCCTATAGCATTCCATGTGAAAGCTCACACTGGTTTTGATAGTAGCACAGTGAATTTTCAAGAGTATGTGTATATGTTGCAAGGGCTGGAGTCCAGGGCTTGAGGCCCAAGGGTGTCAGAAAATTCTGTATGATTGAATGCTCCATCATCCCAGTTATCCTACCCACAGCGCATACCAGGATTTCCTTTTCTTTCTAAACCATATCTGGGCATTATCTGAGTGTAGCATAGGCCAAAACTATGAAGAGGAATGTCCTAACAAATAAACTGTATGGATGATTCCATGACATTGCTGAAGTCTGAGCCCTGCCTTTCACTTACTGATATAGTTACAAGCATGGAAGTTCATAGAATTATATGCATTCCTATTTATTGTGAATTTTTGATGAGACTTTAATCAAGTACTTTAAACGCAGAATTATTTATATATATTTATATTATGTACAAAGAATAAACAAAAGGATTATGCTCTCTTTTTTTGGAGAATATGGAAAACCAAAGAACCACACACCAAAAAAAAGGCAACCTAAAACAGCCCATAAACCAACAATTTTCCAGGCTTTAATTTGTGATGACGAAACTTTTTTAATCTCAGAGTGACATATAATTGCAAAAAATACTCAATATAAACAAATACTCCAAAATACTCCACATGAACCCATATTATTAATATGGTTTTATTTAAAGGATATTCTATATTGACAATTTAAAAAGCAGAAAGAAACATAATGTTAGTCTTGCAAATGTTTTAGTGGCTTATTCTCTGTAAAAATCACATTCAATGTGCCTGTATTAGCAGATATACTATTATAAAGTCATTCTAGTGTAACAATTCTTTTTATTCATGTCATTCTGATGGGTGACATTTAATGTATGGTGAAGAGTGACAATGAATTGTTATGCCCTCTAAACTAGATATTTCCTTTGCTGTGATGTTAGATGTTAAATTAGTCTGCTGTCAAGAAGGTTGTTGCGATACTGAATAGAAAGGCCAGATTTGTTATGCAACCTTTGAATGGCCAACCTTTTTTAAGAAGTCCCTATATTTTTACATTGCAAAATATGATTTCACATTTCATTATGTGCCTTTAGGAGGTCCTCTGCAGTACACTACTTCTTCCCTTCAACTTGTGACAAACTTTTGAATGAATAGAGTAAATGAATATGTGCTTCACTTTTAAGAGAGGGAGTATCTGAATTTCTCAAGTACTTTTCTCTCTTATACTCTTCTTTATTCTCCTAAATGGAAATAATTACTAACTTATTACTTACTATAGAATAGACTATCTGTGTTTTATATTATGAATTTACAGTCTTATTCATAGATACAGAAAAACCGTTGCAAAAATTTTGTTTGAACAAATATGGCAAGATCTTCAAATCAGTAGTGCATATTTGCCCCTTATTTTTGCAAACATGCCAGTCAAAAGTATGAGCAACATTGCAAAGCCTAATAGAGTGTTACACACTTTTGGACTAAATTACACCAAATGCTTGCAGATTTGGTTTCCTAATGAATCTTATTTGAAATACGTACACAAATATGGAATATTATATAATAAATTAAAGGATTATAAGTAATCTTTTGGAGACAGAGGTTGGTACATGTTTTTATTTAAAAAATAATTAAATGAAAAATAAAGGCAATGCCTATGCAGCTCCTATCTTTTACGTAGGATGTCGAGATTTCTTAAGATAGGAAAACTGGCAAATGTAATCTTTGAAGATGTGTCAGCTTGTAAGTATTTATGTAAAGTAGTTTCTGAGTACTCAGCCCACACTTTCAGTTTAGGAACATTACAAAACCTGGTGAGATCCATGACAGTGATAGTACATGGGGTTTTAGACTATCACAAATATGAGAAATAATATGAAGTGATTATTTGTAATGGTACGCTAATCATTAAAGTTACATCATCTGTTATTTCTCATATAACATGTATGATTTTTTTCCTGGAAGCATGAAAGCATATTTTTCCCATGTGTTAAAGCATGGGCTAAATATCAATGTGTGTTATTTCAGAAAGTTGATCTAAGATTGTTAACATTTTGGTAACGCACACTGTGCATATTCTTTGAATATTACATCAACAGACACAGATTTCCTTATTTTCTTTGACAATTACACTGAGTTCCAGATCAGGACTTCAGTTTCTATGGTTTACTAAAACTTTCTTGAAGGTGTGTTTTGGGAAATATGAAGGAAAATTCATGCTAAAATTACTTTTCATTAGATTTGACAGTCTAGGCCTAGGAGCAGGTCAATGAATATTCTTGGAAGGAGCCAAGTTATTTTACATATTAAACTTGGGCGAATTGTATTATTTTTACCATTATATTAGGGTTGCTTAATGAGTCAGGAATTATTAATAATTATTAATAATAAAAAAATAATAATTCAGGAATAATTTAAAGGCAATGGAGATAATAGATACTTCTTGGGACACATATAACCAATGTGTTATTCAAATTTTTTACATATATTAAAAGAATTTGAAATTTGGGAAATAATAGATGCATTCTATTTTTTAAAAATGAGAGTATTGTTTCATGGCTTGAGGGTGTCAAAGTGTTTACTAGTTATTCATAGGCACGGAATTTTTTAAAGATAACACTCTGCATAATACACAATAGCATTATTTTTTTGTTGTCACATGACAGAAAGATAACTACTTCAAATATATGCAATTTTATTAGAATTAAAAATCCAAGTATGCCTTAGTCTGCGCTAAAAGAAATGTTAATTATACACATAAAATAAGTAATTTTAAAACTTTAACAGTAAAAGTTTTCAATTAGAGAATAGGAACATAAAGAAGAAATGATGGAATTATAGTGAAGAGAGAATTATGTGGAGAAGATAATTTATGCTTTATTATTTACCCTTTTTCAGGATACAGAAAAGGAAAGAATGTTAAATCAAATTGAATATAACAAATTTAAAACAGAAAAAAAGAATTTAAGTACTTTTATTCTTGTAGATTGTTAACTAACCACTGAAAATTTTCTTACCCTAAAATGAGAAATGAGTACTTTACAATAAAACTATAGAGATTAGATATAAAAGTGCATATGAGGTAATGCTTCATGTGTGACAAAATGAGTGGAGGTTGTAGAGGAACTTTCCCAGTAGGGTGTGGACAATTTTCAATTTTGTCGTACTTTTAAACTTACAATTTTTTCTTTTTGCATTTTCTTATGAAATGCTAGCACTAATACTAGTCAGAAACAGAACATGTTTTTGTAGTAACTTTCGTTATCTCTTTTCCCTAGTTCAGAGAGCAGTAGCATTGAGGAAAAAAAAAAAAAACATGTGGAAATTAGCAGGCATTCTGATTTTCTCATGTTAGTATTTACTGTGATAACAGTCGTACTTATTGTGGAAATTTTAGGAAAATAGTAAATTTACTTCATAGATGGTGCTATGTAATGTCATTTTATTTCATGTTCTGTGCATTTCATTAACCTGTTTACACTGTCTGTTGTGTAAATTCTTTGTGCATCAGATAAATCCACACTTCAATGCATAGGTTTGGGAAATTTTATGCTAGACTGTAGGTGTATTTCAGCACCCCCAAAGATCATGGAAAATATTTCCATCAACTTCCACAGAAATTAGTTAAGGTTCATTTGAACATATAAACCAGCAAACAACATGGAATGCAGTTAAGTAGAAAAAGATATTTCAGTGAGGTGAACACATATAGGATAAAATGTTCTCCTGAGTTTCTTGCGTTAGTATTTGAAGCAATGGTGAAAAATATGGCCTTGAATTTGGGCCTCTATGAATGTTACTGGCATCATGACCATTATGAATCAAAAGCTGCAACTGTCATCTAAGTTGGTTCAGAATATGCACCTGAATATTTATTTTACTGTAGTAAGTGACAATTAGGTAAGTTTTTCCCTACTTCCCTGTTAATAATTCCTGCTTTATGAATTTATGTCTAGCAGTTCAATTAGGTTAAATGATGTGTTGAGACTAAAAGTTGTTGTTGATTAAAATAGCTATAAATCATGACAGACCAAGTGGTAAACAGGTAGGCTTTTATTCTTGTGGAAAAGAAATTTCAAGAATCATGAAAATATTAGTTGACAGATTTGTTGGCTGCAGACAGCAATGTGGGAAGAAAAGAAGATAAAATTAAAGACAAAATTTGATTCTTAAAGAGCTACGGATAATTTTCAATCTAAGTAAAGGTTGTTTGGGTTTTTTTCCAGACATGTTTAATAACTGCTTTTGTTTAAGCAGTTTTATCTGTAATAATAAATTTTACCTTTTGTCTTTAAAGTCAGAGGCTCAAAAAAATTTCTTCATAAGTATCTTTCAAAATATCTCTACCTGTTTACTGTGCTGTCATTGTTAAAAACCTCACAGACAAATATTATTTTACTTTTATTTATTGCATGTAATTTTGACATCCATTATTTAAAAAGGCAGAAAAATGCACATAAGTAATTGGTGCATATAAATAATCATAAAATGTTATGTGAACATATATATTTTACATGATAACTACTATTTTTCTGTAAATTAAGCATATATTTATCCATATATTATATTTGACTATGTAGATTCAGTAAAAGATAGCGCATATAAATTTAAAATATTGCTAGGGGCAATCCAGATATGAATTTGCTGTGTCTCATGAAGTCTTACATTATACTAAATCATGACGTAAAAGCAAATATGTTTAGTTAAATTGTTAGTGACACCCTTTCCTTTAAGAATACTTCACAAAATCAACATGTTGCTTAGTTGTTTGATGCTTACAATAATACTGCTTGCATTTTCACCTAATTAACCCAAGAAAATCCATTGGAATATTTAGTTCTTTGCATTATTTTTTAATATATTTTTTTCAGTTGATTAAAATTCAACCTTTTTTTTTCAGGTCAAAAAAATCAGTACAATAGTTTAATCATTGATTTTTTGGTTTTACTTTAAAGAACAGCAAGAGAAGAGGGTTTGTGGACAGGTGAAAATATTTTTGCTGAATTGCCTAATGTGTTAAAACTGTTTCATTTACGGAAAACAATACTGTTCTTTTGCATGAACTTTTTCTCTTTATTCTCAAATTTAAAGCCACTCTGCCATCAAGGATGTATGTATAAGAAATTGCTTTATAGCAGGGAAAGAAATCATTCAGTGATAATATAAAGCAATTTTAATGTGGATGGATTAATTATACTCTTATATACAAATGAGCTACAGGAAGTTTTGGGTCCATTCTGTCAGTCCTTAATCAAAGAAGCATGGACAAAATACTAGAAGTTTCTCCTTAATTATTTTATTCTCTGTTTATTGTTTAATGAATGTTTGAGAGTTTTTGTTTTGTTTTGTTTTGAAGATAAACCAGAATTCATTACATGTGTATTTCTACAGGGAAAATATCACCTGGAGTTTGAGTTATTGCAGTTGAACTTGGCTAAAAGTGCAGTATGTTGGAAGTACACTACATAATAAGTTTGTTCAGGAAGGTGTGCTCCTAAGTAATGCATCCAAATCAAACCAGCAACTATTTGATTTTTGGTATTTTTCTTTAAATTTCAGAAGCAGAGATACTTTCCATATGATAATAAGAAAGAAAGAGAATCAATCTCTTTAGCATTTATCGTTTTCTTACTGTCTGATTTATTTTTTTGTGCCTAAAATTAAAAATTAGGTTGAATCTTTTGAGCAGTTTTACAGTGCAGTCAAATTAAAACTTTTTAAACAAGTATTTAAAAGCATATACTTTTCTAGTTGCCAGCTTCCTCTTGTTGATTTGTAAAATATGAAAAACTAGTACTGTTTCATGTAGCTAGACAATAATTGCTCAGGAAAATTTGAAAGGAATAGGCAGTATTCCTTGCACTACTGCATTTTACTGATGTTAATAGATAAAGATAACAAAAAAGAGAACTCTTGCATTGCCTGAGACTAAGGAATTTCATAGTTTAATGAGCGTTTAGATATGACTAAGCAGGATTCTTATAGAGCATGAACCTGAAGTGATTTGTTTTTTGAGTTTACTCAAGAGATCTAGTGATCACGCATTACTGATATTGATTGTTGTGTGACTTAATAATGGGATTAATTATATCCTGTTTCACTCTCTGTCTGCTTTTCAACACTGGAAAGGATCATTGTAGTAGCTTGAGATTGGATTGCCCCAGTTGAATAAATGTAGCTGGGTCAGAAAAATTACCAAATGTGTTCACCTCTTCAGTATGAGTGGCTACATGAACTGCACTGTAATTTTTTTTTTATTTTTTGCATTGTGAACAAAACTACTAGATATTGTGAGCACAACTACTAGTAAAATGAAGGCAATGTAAGTTTGGCATGATAAGAATATCATTGCTAATGATTTTTACAACTTCTGTAATTGAATTTAATTGGAAAAACAATGCCAGCAATTCCAGTAGTATGAAAACAGAACGCTCCAAATGGATACATGTGCAATCCTTGCCTCTTCCAAGTTTTAAGTAATTTTAATTGAAATTCTTATTTGTATATAATTGAGCCACCCAGAGACAACCTACAGCAATAACGACTACGTTCCAGTGTATTTCTTCTGGTGCTTCCTTTTTCTTACAACTGAGTTGATATTTGTTCTGCAGTCTGTTGGTTTCTGGAGTAACAATCCATAGCAAAGTCCATCCAGCAAGAATGCTCTTCCTGGACTCTAAGATGTGTCAATAGCATACATGTTCTTGTAAGGAATCTATGCATTTCCAGACAGTGAAGTGACTCTGAAAAGTAACAAACAAACACACACCCACACCCATACCCCCATTATTCTTTTCCCATTGCAGGAAGAAGGTATTCCTATGCTATATTTTCTTTTTCTTTTTCTTTTTCTTTTTCTTTTTCTTTTTCTTTTTCTTTTT